>CANTFL010000866.1:0-23017 GCA_947650285.1 Hyaloperonospora brassicae | reverse complement strand
CCTTAACGACCCTAACACATTTGGGTCGTGCAACTTGAGGTTCAGGGCCAAAGATCTGGCTTCTCCTGCCGGGTTAGACTGAGCGAATGAGACTTGCATTCGCTCATCGTCGATGCGACGAGCATCGATGGCATCGTCCAGATCGACGAATCACCTCAACAGGGAGTCTTCCTCGACTACCCGATA
This sequence comes from Hyaloperonospora brassicae, assembly GCA_947650285.1. Classification (NCBI taxonomy): domain Eukaryota; phylum Oomycota; class Peronosporomycetes; order Peronosporales; family Peronosporaceae; genus Hyaloperonospora; species Hyaloperonospora brassicae. The sequence goes on along the minus strand of CANTFL010000866.1, from coordinate 22,831 downwards.
ATTGGAGACCTCTAGTTTTAGAGACTCCTGTCGACGCTCACGCGTCTACTCTGCGGACTGAGACTGTTGTTGCCTCAGTGCTTCGGTCCGCTGGTGATCTTGTTGTTGTAACAAGGTCATTTGCGCTCGCGACTCATCAAGTTCTCGTTGCAAGAACTTGAGAATTACGACATGTTGCTAGTCCCTATCCCTTGAAGATAGCATGGCCCATATGGCTTCCTCGCCAACGGTCGAACTCATTCGTTCGATCGCACTACATTCGATGTCGCTCAAATGGGCGTAGCTTTAACGAGTTCCGCGCAAGCTGTCGCCGTCTTCATCATCCAACATGTTCATGTTGGCGATGGGGTTGTGGTCCTTGGACGGACTACAAAGTGCTACCAGGTGTAGCGGGGCACTGTCGACTACGTACTGGTTGACCAGTACGGAGTATACTTACACTGACAACAGTGGTCGACAGTGCCCTGCTAGGTGTTGAAGGAACAAAGAGGAAGTAAAGGAGACTAAGTAGTCAGACTGGTCTCTGGTAAAAGTAAAACTGAATTAGTATAATCAAGTCCTATAACTCCTTGAATCTCTGTTGTCCTGACTTAATTATACTAATGTAACTAAATGTATGATGACGTCTACTCACCACCCATTGCGCGCGTCTAGCAGCGATTGGTGGGTTGCTATCATCACGATATCAACCAATGAGTAGACCATTCGGTCATCCCAACAATATCACCATGTCTGTGATATTTTAAAAGAATATTCGACGTAATATTCGTTATTGTCAAATTGTACTTAATGTCAATTTTATTTAACGGGCTACCCCATTACACAAATCGATACCCGCGTAGAAGCGGTATAATTTCACACGGTCGAAAAGTGGCTAACAAAGCCAGAAATAGCGGGTCGTAAGCATACCCAAATATTTACATCAACAATTCTTTCTCTCTCACGCATTTCGTCGCTCAAATTAAATCCCATCCCGAGAAACTTTTGATTTTGCCACGGTCTTCAAATCGATAGGCGTGCCATCTTCTCGAAAGGTGACTCATTTTATGTGATCCGGATGCAGTTACTACTAAGTCGTCTTCATGAACACCAACAAAAGTCACATCGTTGTCTTGGCGCTAACATTACAAGCACAAATCGGTTTCACAACACTTAAATTCCGCCTCCTCTCCCTTTTGAGAAGCAGCTCGCTCTATAGGTGACCCAATTGCTTAAATATACATCGATACTTTTTTCATTTGTAGCACTAAGTTCTATCTATCTCTTCACGCCACAATCCCGTAAAGTTCCGTCTCCCATTTTCACCCTCTGCGGAATCAGTAATTAGATATCCAAGTATTCTTCATTATCGGTCTTATGTACGTGTTAGGGAAATTTTCGTGTCTCCCGAACGCATCGCAATAACAAAAGTCGCCTCGAACGTGATCTGCTCTATAAATGCAGCAAATGTAAGGCCGTAATCAAGGCGATATTATTTGATTGTGATTATGAGCAAGTGTTGTGCATTCACCTGCTCATTAGTATATGAGCTAACAATTTCGCCTTGAATCGCTAGATGGACTTATTAGCACCAGTCTTAGTCTTGCATACCATCTCTAGTTTCTGTGTACAGCCCGTTGCTGTTGCTTGGTGGCACTACTACATCCAAGCTTCGTTTTTTCGAGCGCTTGCAGCTATTTCGACATGGCGACCAACCACTTTACTACCTAATTACTACTTGTGCCTTACTCATCAATCTTTGGGTCCGCCTCAAAAAAACGCTATTCATCACCTATATGTCGAATCTATATTAATGTTTCCGCGCGCCTTTATCGTCGCTGTCCTGGTCTTGTCTGCTCGAGTGTCCAGGCACTTCTTCGTCCTTGTCCTCCGGGAGTCCTCATTGAAATCGAAATTAGTGTTTTACCGACAAATTACCGCCATTATTATCGATTGTTTATCGTTACCACGTTACGAACGTGCTGTGTGACGATGGTGATCTTCTCCTTTCAACGCAAACAACCTGCATCTTACCGTTTCATCGCTCTTGTCAAAACATATACCTAGTTATGTACACCCACTCATCGAATTGTAACGCTTGTCTCTATGATTCGTAAAAGACGAGCCGTAAACCATGATGTCGCTAAAATGCAGGACGTTAATCGAACGCATTTACAATGACGAAATTCTGCCCAAACTCAACTTGCTAGGACTTCAATCGATAATATTCAGTGCATATTCCGCGATATATCCCTAGAAGATTAACGGCAGGCCACAAGAAACACTGTGCTTCGCATTATGTTTATAATGATCAACCCACACTTCTGTTCCGTACTTTCTTGGTAATGCGGCTCGCTCAAGTTTTGTCCAATACCAGTATACGTGCAAATAGCTTCAATGTCCCGTTTTTTCCTTTTCTATCCGTCCATTAAACGTGAATCAGACATTATGCTGTTTTCAAAAATCGGCATAAAGTGCTTAAACTTCCGAGCTGCTATACACTACGATCATATCTACAACACGCGACGGTGATCTGTCCGACGGTCGATTAAATGTACCATATAACGATCGCCTAATCTGTATCGCGAGTCAATTACATCGATTAATGTATTCCTGTCAGTTGTCTTTCGCGGCCGCTGATTATTCGTCAAATCGCAAAGTACACATCCGTCAATTTCATTTTGGTTCTTATATCCATCAGTGTCGACGTAATAGTCTCACTTCCGCTTCCGGGGTGGCCATCTTCTGCAGCGATGCAATTGATGACGAAATTTTTAGGGTCTTCCAAAGTTAAGACTTCATTAACAGATGTCGGCTGTATCTGCTATCTAGCATCCAATCTTCTTTTTCGACGTTTGATTTATCTACGACCAGGAAGAGATCAACATCTCCCATCAATTAATCTTTATCGATGTTCTCTGGGCACGCTATCGTCAACGAGTCCTAGATTTTCTCATTTGGAGTAGTGCGAACATGTTATAGGTCTGTGATAATATCTGTGTGGTCATGCAAAAATATACGCACGTTGTGAGCTGTGTAAATTACTTTTTCCGATATGCTTCCTGTGCAGTTCGATCTCTGTCGAATTGCAAAGTGCTCAAGCTCTTCCACCTACTGCAAAAGAGTGTGTGAGCGTGAGATTCAACCGCACCATTATCGACACCGTTATGTTGGGCCTAGTCTAAGCCAAAATATAGTCGTAAATTGAATTAGCATCCCCACAGCTTGACGCACCACCACCAGCTACAGATTATAATGTTTTCAGTCTCGCTTTTTAAGCTATTGGGCGCCGTGAAAATCTTCAAGCTCTTGGCGGGAGGTTTATTTGTCGCGATCGGGTGGAGTAGACGATGCATTGCGTGCTCCAGCGCTAGACGCTCTTCCTAATACCCTCGACCTGCCTATCGAAATATATCTCCGCCATCCCGGTCAAGTGGTGACCGAACGAGATCAGTTGACGCCTTCACTCCACTGCAAAGCACTTGCACTATGTCTAACGTATTTTGCATTACTTATCTCTTTCCTCACGATAACAAATATCAAACGTTTGTATATCCAGCATCCTTTTACTCCTGCTGACCATTTGTCGAATATGTAGTCATGGTAGACATGCTGCGGTACCTAGTAATACGCCGGCTGCGGCACGTAGTGCTTTGGAAAGGGTTGGTGTGGCGCCTACTACATCGACACATTCGCCGCTTTCGATAGTATATCGCCTATGTCAGATACCGAAGCATAAGTATATCTATTGCACTGGAGAGTTGTCACGTGGTGCCTTCACGTCGAAATCGCAATTGTATGTTGCCTTTCCTTGACAGAGAAATGTACCAAAATCGCTTGTTTGCCCGTCCTTGAATCGATCGTTCTCTTTCTGTAATGCATAGAGTCGTTTCATGCGCTCGTGAAGGTCCTGATACCATTTAAAGAAGCTTCGCTTGCGCTGTATCCGCATCGCCAAATGTGTTTACTTCATTATCTTCACCTCTAAATGTTTGTCCTTCACGACCAATTCGCGCTTTAGGCTGCGCGCTGTATCCATCTTACGCGAAAAATAATTTACTGCTGGTCTCATATCCGTTTAGAAATTATAAGATTATATCATGCCGTGAAGAGTAGAAATGATCATGTTTCAACCGTTCCTCGAACAATATTTAAGGACGTTCTCATCATTCAATCTGCATTTCATCTCTAGAGACCACTGTGGCTGTACTTATCTCCCAAGCGTGCCAGACCGAATTTCAACAAACTCATACCATTTTACATTTTTTCCAATTCCATGAACATAAATATGGTGATTGCATTGCAAGGTTTGTGCACTATGATGCAAAGGCATCGCAATGTAAGCATCTTACATGGTCAGTATTGAGTGGTAAATAGATGAAAGATCGATCTGACACGACCAGACAGATACGATACGACTAGACAGATCCGACACTACTTACTTACTGTATATTCTCAGAAACAAAATGAGAAGGAAAATTCGAAAATACAGCATACAAAACATCGAAATCCATGTAGTAATGGTGTAACGGGGCAGCTTGTTACATGGAAATTGTCATTTTAGAGATAATGACAATATAGAATATTATGTTGAATATTCTTTTAACAATATCACCAATAGTGGTGATATTGATGGGTCGACCAAAGAGTCTGTTCATTGGTTGATATCTATGATGATATCAACCCATTAATCGCCGCAAGACGCGCGCAATGAGTGGTGACGAGACGTCACCATACATGCAGTTATATTAGCATAATTAAGTTAAGTCAAACAGAGAGACAGTAGTTAAAAGACTTAATTATATTAATATAACAGTTCTGCTTTTACCTTACCTACGCTTCCTCGCTTGCCTTATGTACGTCTGTCGGGGCACCGATACCCTTGCGTTAAGTTCACGCAAGGGTGTGCCCCGTTACACCTAGTAGCACTTTGTAGTCCTTCCAAGGACCACAACATCCAACATGAACATGTTGGATGAAGAAGAAACCTTTCACGCCACGCGTGAAGGGTTTATCCATTTGAGTGACATCGAATGGGGTGCGGTAGAACGAACGAGTTCTACGGTAGGCTAACTCGCCATTAGCGCCATGTTGGAGTCTCTAGACAGAGACCAACAACATGCCGCTATAGCCAAGTTCATTCAACATGAACTTGTCGCCGAACGGGAGAAAGTAGCCTTGCTTCACCAGCAAGGCTCTCAACAGGCCGAGCAGTTGAGAGAACTCGGTGCTCAATAGACAGAGCTGTTGAGACAGCAGCAATTCCATGCTGCTGTAGGCGGGAAGGCGCATGCGCGTCGTCCCGAAGTCATGAAAGTTGACATCTCCAAGTACAGTGGATTCCAGGAGGACTCCCTGTTACTGTGGTTTGTCGAACGCGACAGAGCCCTAAGGGCTCGTCTCGTCGAAGATGAGCAAATAAAACTTACATTTGCTCAAACCCACTTGGCAGGACGTGCCAAAACTTGGTCCCTGGGGCTCGAGAGTAGCGACCCAAATGTGCTTAGGTCGCTAGATGACTTCAAGTCCCGGCTCAGACAAACGTTTGAGCCGCCACGGGCTGAGTTCAGGGCTCGTTCAGAGCTCCTGAAACTCAAGCAGGGTAAGCGTGATGTGCACGCTTACGCACAACATATACGACTCCTCGCGAGTAGTATAGCTGCTAACCCAGTCCATGAACACACGTTGATAATGGTGTTCATGCAAGGGCTCGCAGAAGGGCCCGTCAGGAGCCACCTGTTCCGCCTTGAGCTGAATACGCTGGAAGATGTGATATCAGCCGCGGAACAGGAAGACTTTAGCACGAGACAGGCTCATGCTAGCTCAAACTCTTATCATCCACCGAGACGACAAGAGATCGGAGGTCCGGAACCAATGGACCTCTGCTATGTTGAGAGCAAGAGACCTCGCTCTTCAAACAACTAGCGATTGCAGAAATGCAATCGCTGTCAGAAGTTCGGGCACTACGCGTACGAGTGTAGTGCTCCACGCCCAGTACAAAACAGTACTGAGCGAAATGGACGACTATTTGCCAGAAAAGGCAATGGTTGATGTAGATGTCAGATTTTGAAGATGAAAATTTGAGGGAAGGGTATGCCCAAGTGTATACACTTCTTTCGGCAGTCCAGTAGGTGGTCACTCGATCGCCTTAGTAGGGAGTAAAATTATAACAAATTGTTTCGAAATAAATACCCCATGGACTTATCGTTCATTCTTCTCAGGAAAGTAAAGGTTATGCGGCTTTAATCACCTGGAATTTACTTATCTCCCTGATAAATGGGTAGGGGAGACCGCACCTTATTAAAATCTCTAAGTTTTGGCTACTCGAGACGAAATTACAGACCAAAGTCTTCATGGATTTCATATAGGTCTTGTGTTTGAGTCACGGCTGTCTTTAACGGGGGAAGGAGGCCAAAGTGCATGACTTTCCCGGAACAGGCTAAAAGACTTGGTAAATTTCTATAAGCACGACGAAATGGTGTCACGTAGATCACACATTGAATAGTATTCAATATAGTTCAGTCCTTCGACTTCCTTACCCTATCCTTGCCTTACACTTTGACCCCTTATTTTGACTGGCCAGGACTAGCTTGATCTTGAGCGGTTAAGTCGATTAATGAGGATTCAACGGCTTCAGATGATGGACCGAGGTCTACCGACGAGGGACCGATGTCTACCCATAAGACCCAGGCCTTCCGATGGAGAACCGAGGTCGACTCCTTTCAGCACCGTTTACCCGATAGCCTTCTTTTGATCCTCCTTCACTGGTTCTGCCAGTTCGTATTATCGCAGAGTCATTTCACTTCCGTGATCCCATTTTCTCTTGTGCCCATTCCCTAGGTTGAGGCTCCTTGTCCCTTTAATTTGATGGCCTAAGAGAGCTCTATCGATTTTGACACAACATAAATGCATTGGTCTAGGATCTCCAGTCTCTTGTCTTCTCGGTGGACGATAGTAGCTAAAGATAGCATGAGCCAGTCTCGTGCTTAAGTTCTCCTGTTCCGCAGCTGATATACCCATGAAAGCGTGTCCAGCTGAAACAGAACAGGTAGTTCCCGACAAGTCTTTATGCGAGCCCTTGCATGAACACAGTAATCAACGTGTGTCCATTTACCGGGTTAGTAGGTAAACTACTCGCGAGGAGTCGTATATACTAAGCATCAGCGGGCACATCACGTTACCCTGCTTTAGTTTTAAAGGCTCAGATCGAGCCCTGAACTCATCCTGTGACGGTTCAAACGTTTGTTTGAGCCGGGTCTTAAAGGTTTTAGCAAACCGAAAGCATATGGGTCGCTCATCACGAGCCCCAAGGCCCATGGCTTGGCACGTCCTGCTAACTGGGCGTCAGCAAATGTGATTTTCGTTTGCTCATCGCCGATACGACGTGCTTTATGGATCCGTTGTGCTCGACGAACTATAACAACAGTGAGCTATCCTCGACTCCTCTGTTTTTGGACAACAACCCAAAAGAATTCGGGACGACGCGTGTGTATCGTCCCACTCAAAGCAGCATTGTATTGCTGCTGTTTTAGAAGACATTGCTATTGAGAAATATGTTATATCCACATGCTCGGACTTGTAGGAGCCTTTGCTGGTGAAGCAAGGCTACTTTCTCTCTTTCAGTGACCAATAAATTTCGATGAAACTGGCTAAAGCGACATGTTGTTTGTATCTATCAAGATACTCCAATATGGCGTTAATGGCGGATTCGCCTACGGGCGTACTCATACGTTCTACTGCAATCAACTCGATGTCACTAAGATTAGTGAAGCCTTCACGCTTAGCGTGAACGCTTTTCTCTACATCCAACACGTTTGCGTCGATTGAGGTGCTCGCGGTCGTCATAAAGACTGAGAATTGCTACCAGGTGTCTCTGGGCATGCTCTTACCAGATGACTGGTCAGACCTTGAATTATAGAATACATTGCTGCAACTACCGACGTCACGCACACGTGGCGTGAGGAAGCGCGAGTAATCAAACAGAACCCGAAAGTTTTGTCTGAGTGAAATGTAGAACTATATTTTATATGCTTAATTTTCCAAATACACAATGGTTGTCCTAATCTATTATTCTACAATCTCCAATGCCGATTTTTGATCACCATCTGATTGCGCGCTTCTAGCAGCTATTGATGGTTGATCTGGTTGATGTAGCGTCTACAACAACCGATAAGTGGAGCACCCAAGAATAATACCCTCGGGTGTAAATGTTCCACCAACATTACCTCTTCTCGAGTAATGTTGATTGCATTTTATCTAATAAGATAATATCCAAAAATTGATACATTCATATCTATTCTATACAACAAGCTCACCCCGTTACAGAACTGTTGTTCCCGTACACTTACATTGCAGGTTTAGCAGACAACAAGATAGCTTTTGCAAACTGGACGGCGCTTGATCCGAACTTTTTCTTCCTTCTAAGTACTCAGACCAACCCTAAAACAAGAAACATGAGTGATCCACAACGAGTCTCAATGAAAACTATATTTAGTCTCTGATACCGGTGCCCGGTTATTTGTATATAGGAATGAAAGCCTCCATGTGATTTTCCGTTTTACCTACGGAATCCGGGATTGCTTGAGCGTTATTTCGCACATACATCAAAAGGGTCACTGTTAAACAGACAAACTTGACGCAGCGATGGCCCTTGGACCGCTTACATTTATGAGATCTATAAGTGGGAGAGTATTAACGAAAAGGTTTACCAGTAAACCAAACATTTTAGCCTAAGCACTTGCATGATCATGCTCCTCGATATATCGGAAACACGGCGCACATCACACTACATAAATTTCCTCCTGTGTCCACACACATCAACTTTACATACAAGTCCTATCACTCCTCAAAATGCGCCAGTGCAGGTAGTTGCAATCGTGACACTGCTTGCCCATTGTGTTACCAGTCGATTAATTTCTTTAACTACTCCATCTCGGCGCCTAAGGTTTTTGTCATCATGTCAGCTGGATCGCGATGCCCTTCGCAATACTCAGTCTTAAGAATCTCACGGTTGGCATACGACCGCATAAATTTGATTTTCACATCAACGTGTTTTGCATTGGACGAAGATTCTCCGTCAAGTTGCCCAATAGCTGCTTCATTGTCAACCTTAAATGACATGTCATCGCACAATCAACCCCCATTTCCCCGAGCAATTCTTTGATCCCAATGATCTCTGCTACCACGACCAACGCTGCAGTAAACTCTGCTTCCATAGTAGAGATAGAAACTTCACCTTGTTTTTGCGTATACCATGCAACTAGCGTTCGCGCAACATCAACATAACCCCTAGTGACGGGTTTACGATCGTTCTTATCTGCAGCAAAGTCTGCATTACTATACCCACCAAAGTGAGCGGTGCACATCAATCATTTTGCTCTTCCATTCGCAGACGGATCTCTTTTGACCCTTGGATGTATCTGGCTATCGTTTTGGCGAGTTTCCGACCGACTTCCGTCCAGCGATGCGAACGCCTGGTCGTACGATGAATTGCAAACGATATATATGGACGAGGCAAGTGCGATGCCCATATCAGACTTCCCGTCAGCGATCGAATTTGGCGCGTCAAGATCACTAGGAGGCACGATATCATTTTCCCGGGATCTAATAAGTAGTATCGTCTATGGGAAGTCGCGTATCTCGAGCAACCTTCAGACTCAGGACCTTCAGCATGTCCCCAATTTATCCGTATTGATCGATCTCTAGCCATTCCCATCATCGCAATAAGTTCCCAATTCTAAGAATTTGTGGCAATTTTCAAATTTTCACAGACAATTTTATAAATAGGCAAAAAACATGTCGATCAGCAATGATATTAGGGCCGTTACCAGAAGGTCGCCAACGTTTACATCCACAACAATAAGCCGTGTATCGTCCCATTTCTAGTATACACACATGTTTGTAAGAACCTTTTTTTAAGTCAAGCAACACTAGCTTCAAGTGGAGCAATTCAGTTCAAAGTCATCCAGTTTTTTATCGATAAAGCGCCTTCCTTCGATCAAGCGACAATTCATTTTTTATCTCAAAGTTAATGACTACAGTTTGGTGTGATCCACGTTCATTCCTTGCGGGATTTGCAAAATAATGTCGAGATCAGATTCTTTTTTTGGCCTTGCCGCATAAGTTTTGGGATGTCAACGTGCTGTGCCGGGACTCTCCTTAGTCTCGCCAAAGCCAATATGAGCTTTACGCTCGACATTTCCATCACGGATGTAAAAGTGACGTTGCAGTCGCTCCCAAAACCTTATTCGTTCCACACGCGACCAAGCGTGCTTTGTATCGCTCCGAATCCCTATCTGCTTCGCAATTTGTCTTGTTCACACATTTGGTATGTAGATAATTGACATTTAAGGTATCACCAACATGTTTTACACGTGGTAATTATTTAATTCGTCAATACATTCATGCATCGCGGGTTCTCCTTCAAATTTGTTAACGCTTTGAATTGCTTCGCGGTATTTCGACAGATCCGTATCCGTCACGTTGTTTACCACTCCAAAACCATACTCACCGCCTGGCACACTTCTGAATTGCCATCGGACCCATCATGCATAGTTTTGCCAATATACGGTTCCTAGCCGAAACTGGGTTGTTCGAACGTCGGCAAATACCAATGGATTTTCGTCGGCCTCATTACACGCAAATTGCTATCGCATCTATACAACGAGCGATGTTGTGACCCAAGAGTAATTAATTATGCTCTTTATTCAGCGGCTCGATGTCGCGTATATGTTTCTTTATAGAGACAATGAAATCCTTAGGCAAAAGCGCTAAACAGTCTTTTGTGTTATCACCAATCCTAACAATAAGACCACGTTGTGCACGCTTCGCCATTGTGTTCTTTATCGGGTCTCGGTACACCGAGTATGGTGAAATAAATACCACAATTTTGGTTACAGCTGATAGGACATTTGTTATATTCTCGATCGGAGATTCTTTACCAGTAGGATCATTCGTCGGCGACCGATGAAACACGTACGTACCGTATTGAGCTGCATTCGATAAAACATTTTAGCGCAGACCGCTGAAAAAAATATACATTCTGTCACATTTATAATGATATGGATCGTAAGTTCCACCATTCCAATTCTAGCTTGTATTTTTGCCTCGCTACGCTGACGAGCCACACCAGACGTTTGACAAAATAAATAAACATTCGAGTACTCACTACCTGAGTCAGTACGCAAAGCGTGAACTCGACAAATCTAAACGTTTCTCGCATAACAACCAGAATTTTAAAAATGATTTAGCCGCTTACTCCGTTTTGCGGGTAAGAAAAATCTTAACGTGGTTGACTTTACGATCCACAAATTATATTATGTAATGATTCCCGAGCCTGTCTTTTGGCGTCTTGGGACATTTAAGATCGAGAAAATGACCCCGCTAATTCGATCGATGGGACATTTTGCCCCAGAATCTTGAGTAGGCTGTCGAGTTTTGCTCTGTTTACCATATTCACATGTCGAAAGGTTGACACGTGTGCGATCAGTAAGAATGATGACCGACGGCGAATTTCGATCCAGTCTCTTGACGGCAACATAATGCAAATGGCTCCAAACGTAGATAAAAATTATATAGCGCACCCCGTTTAGGTTTGTCGTGGCTATTAGACTGTGACTCGAAGTTCTCTACGCATGCCGCTAAACCTAAAGCACGATTTTGATGTCGTGTTTGTACAACAGTGAGCTTAACCATAAGTACACTTTGCGACAGATCCACCTGTATAATTACACATTTTCCATGACGCGTCTCTCGTACACACTGTGTACCACGCCGACCGAGTGCATTCCGCTTGGAATCCACTTTTCCGTAAGAAATCAAAATGAGAGCAAGCCCGACCACGAACAAAACTTCGGATAGCTTTAAAGTGTTTTTTTGCTATCCGCTGGTTCATGCAGTGTCACATTTTCCACTATGCTGATCATAAGCTCTTCTACATTGGGCATAATACACGCAACGTTGAAGTCTTTACCTGTGTCCAACCAAGAAATATTGCTGCATAAATGCGTGCTTGATCCACTATGCAATATCCAATAGTCATTAGAAAAACATTCCTGGGCTAGTATGGCCAGCGTAAAGTTTACGTTACCTTTTAAAACTTCAGTGCTTCTATTTGGACACATCTGTCTTATGTCTAATCTCGTCACATTCGTGACACCTTCGAGTCTCACGGAATCTCTGATCTCGAGCGACATTCGCAACACCTCTCGACACTTGTTTCGTTGCCACGGATGACCGAGATTGGGCAAAATGGGCCAGCTCTTCAGCTAGCTTCAAAATAATCCTTCTTTCGACCACCTACCTTCGCCATTAGCACTACCGTCACGTCTTTTGATGCGTAATGCACTATCTTGTGAAGGACCAGAAAGTCGACATCTCCTTCCGACCCTTCCACCAATTTCCGCCACAGCCACACAGATCGCGAAAAATATTCAGTCCATTTTTTCTTTGGGTCCTTCGGTTTTGTGGATAGTCTCATCTGTTGGTTGGAGTGATATGTGTATCAATTCTTCAAGCATTCAAATCGTTACGTTATTGAAGGGTGGGCATCTGATTCCACCACGTTTCCCGTAGTTTAATGAGTGTAACCCTCGGCCATGCTTGGGAGGGAATAGTGTTCAAGAAGATCAACTTTTAACATCTTCCGGCCATAGGAAACCACAGGCTGATTGGGTCGAATCTACCTGTCTTTCGAAACGACGTCCCCATTCCGAAAACTAGAGCCAAGTCCTTCGTACAAATCCGCTCCACCACAAACGGTTTGCAAGCTTTTATGCCTTGCGTCAGGGTACATCAGAACGTGCTTAATATGTTCTGCGGGTCTTATATCACGTCTGTGTGGTGGTGATACACTGGTGAAATAGACTGGTGATCGTTCAAGGAGGCTGATGAAAAAGTCTTTCCAATCGCGACCGTGGTAAACGATGATCCTGAAGTCGGTGTTCGATGCACCCTGTCGGGTCCGCAGGCCTATTCGCTTTTTTCATTTGAGGTGATTCACTCAGCGCATCGATTTGCAATCGTGCCCCACGTCCTAGTCTCGGTGTAAACAAATTGTTTCTTGGTTAAATCTGAACATCTTCCACAACCCTATTTACTCATGGCCCTACAGAATGCTGTCCTTGGATATTGCTTTGTTTTTTAAGCGATCCAACCGCTCCATCAACCTAGACATAAGCTGTTACATTTTACTGTCTTCGGTGCGTCGCTCCTTAACTCCCATGCCCACCGAATAATCATCTCCGTTTCCTGCAACAACGTCCGCAACCTTTCCTCGTATTCTTCGGCCCCAACAATTCGCCCGCGCCTCGTCGCAGCACTTGGCGATGCAAATTGACCTCGGGCGACCGTGTCACCATTGTACGAGCCTGTTGGGCCCATAACTTTATGAACAAATAGACCTGACGCAGAGACGGCGCTCGGGGCACTTGTCAGTTAGAAAATTCAAAGGGTGGAGATTAATAAAGAAAAGGCTAAACAGTTTACCAATCATTGTAGTCGAAGCCTTTGCACGATCATGATCCTCGATAGGTCAAAAACACGGCGCACATAACACAAAGAAAATTTACTGCTGTCTGTACGGGAGAGGCTAAGTACACCGGCCATTATTGCTAAATACACCGGCGCCTATCAATTACACTTAATGTCTATATGGCAACCGTTGTATCACATCCAGGCCATGTCAATTCGAACAGTACAGGATAAGCTAAGTATAAATACACCTATAACATAACCACGTCAATTTAAAAAGAAATCCTCCGTCGTCAGATGCATGATGATGAGCCCTTCATCCACCTCCACTACTGGTGCTGTCACTGCTACGGTGTTAATGCTGATACTGATTCTGTCGTCGCTGAAAATCAGGTCACGTTGCATGTCGATGCTGGCCCTAATCATGCCGCCGCTGATCTCTCATGGACCTGTGAAGAAACACTACCGGTCGGGCCCTTTTGACAGTCAAAAGACGGCTGTGGAGACTTCGAAACAGTACGCCGTACGCGAAGGCTTTGCTATTAGTGTATCCGCAGCCGTTTGATAGGTCCCAAGCGCAGTTTCTTTCACATGTTCGCATGGAAGTCATTACAGGAATCCCACAGTTGGCACACCGTAATGGAAGATCGCGGGACAAAAAAGGTTGTCTGTTCATACGAGCTCGTGGTCATGTATGACCAGCACGCCCCAGAAGAAAGTGCCTCGTCAGAGCTTTGTGTGGACATCTGCTACACCGCTCACTCCCGTTCTATCAGCAAGACCATGATATCAGCGCTGCCGACGGCGAGACGTGCGTCGCGAAATATTGACGATATGGATTCAAAGATCATCAAGATGCATCAAGATGGAGCTTCTTTACGTGTATGTGTGCGTGTTGAAGTCATGTACAGCAGGTCATTATCTGTCTTTTGTCTGTATGTGATTTACATTGGATATTGTCAACCAGTTTAAGAAGGCGGGTGTCCTCTAAATGCAAGGGACGTCCACAATATCGTTCAGAAGGCAAACAGAAAGGCACTTATGGAATCTTACACACGGAAGCTATGCTGCAGCACGTATAGGACCAGAGATGGCCTGGCTACGATAAAGGTGCGTTTCTGACAAGCTCATTCTGTCATATTCGTATTGACGTGGGCTGGATGTGATACCACTATTGTCATATAAACATCAAGTCTAATGGATAGGCGCCGGTGTATTTAGCAATCATGCCCGGTGTATTTAGCATCTCCCGGTCTCCACACACACATACACTTTGATGTCAATCACTTCCCCAATTTCGGCTCTTCGAGCAACACCGACCCAAGACGAAGACCTCCTAAGAGCCAGTCATCTGGTTCCCTTACCTTGGACGGGAAGTCCCCCTTAGTGGGGGCAAGGTTCAAAGGAGGGCGGCCTTTCCTCCGCTGCGCGTGCTTCGGGAGGGACCGCAGCGTGCGACCCGAGAGGAAAGCAATCCCCCGGTATCCCGCGGTGTGGGGCATATCGACGGAGTGTCGAACCCCTGCACCCAAGGCGCAAGCGATTTCCTGCTATTTTCCGTCCGCTTTCTTCAGTCGCCGACCCGTTCGCCTAGCGCGGATCCCGTCCCACGAAGAGAACTCGCCTAGAACGTGATTTTGATCGGGACCGTCCAGGTGCACCAGCGGCCTGTCGGGGGTGATCGGTTTAGAACCCGGCGTTTTCTGCGGTTTTTGCGCCCTGTCTGCCCCCCAGGACTGAATACCCGTTTCCACGTATCCTCTGTTGAGTGTCCCCCGTGAAGCCCGACGTCTCAAGCAAGCAGAATGAGAAAGCGAGGAGAAGAATGACATATTATGGTAGAAGATTAGGGAGAGATTCATACAGGTATCTTAGCGCAGTCATAACGACCCAAAGACAGAATGATCCTTCCCCAACTTCGATGTCAATCTCCGGCGGTGACCGCGCCCTTCAATTTGGTGTAGAAGTCCGCCCTCAGCTTAAACTCGATGGTGTATACTGCATTTGTCTGCACTGTGTAATGGCGCACGGAATTGATCGACGCAATCAGCCATCGAGCTGTGCGTCCTAACTCAATCGTCGACGAGTAGTATCAGCGAACACGCAGGAACTTTACTGCATGTGCGACGAAGCGTGTCCGAGACTCGCAGTGCTGTGATGTACATTGCGCATCGCAGCAAACGACCAGCGGCGATACTGTCTTAGCCATTGGAAACAGGAACTTGACTTGCGTCTCTCGTATGTGCATCTACGGCTATCAAGCTGTCAATTGAGCGCACTTACTTTTCGGTCACGACAGCGGTAGGCTGCGTCGCGTATGACTTGCTTTGCTGCCATGTGTGCGTAGAAACGTGCATGCACGTACAAAAGAGAGCCAACGTGAACGTGCGCACGTTTGTAGATATCAAACAGACGAGGAGGACGATTGCTGCTGTCGAAAGAGGACAGAGCGGCTGTCAGGTATTCAGCGGTTCTTTATTGCAGTTAAACCGTGCCTGGTCTCGAGCTAACAGTTTGTCTTCAGCTCAGCGATGCATCATCAAACTGCCGCTTTCACTTTTCCGTTCTGCGCCGCTGGGGCAGGGACGTCATCATACGCATCCCCGGCGTCGAGGTACGTTTTCGCGAGTTCAGGCGACACCTTCATGTTGAACGCAGGCATTTTACCCACGCAGGACTTGTCCACGCGTTTGAGGTTAGCGTTACTCGAGACGTACGAGAGCAGCAACTCCATTCCGCAGTTCTTGCCACCAACTCCAAACGGGGTCGTTTCAATCGTCACCCCCGGCGCGTAGTCGAATGCAACGAGTTCCTTTCTAGAAGTGTCGAGCGTCTCAAACAAACTCTTGGCGTGCTTGAAATGATTCTCTGGGTCCAGTCTGCCATGCATCATTAGCACGCTGGCATGGCTAGGAACAGCCGCTGGCTTGTCCCAGTACTGGTCGTGCGGGTATGTGATGGAGTCGGCTTCGTACTGAAAGATTCCTCCTTCTTCACACGCCGGAGACTGCTCTTTCGAGTAGCGACAAAACCAGCTGACCGCTGTGTAAGCTGGTTCGTTGGTCATGCTCAGGTTCTCGTACCGAATTAGCAGGTCGGTGGCGAGTGGCGAAGGTGTCTCCCACATTTCGGAAAACTTAACCAACATTGCGCGCACGTCCGAATTATAAGCCTCGGACCTGTACGGTACCAAATCCTGTTGGGCAGATGGCTAGGCGAGAGGTCGCAAGGCTTTGCGGTCGTCGAGATTGCATCGATTGAGCCTGAACACCAACGGGGGAATCAAGAATCGCGTGCTTGGATTCAACAGAAGACCGGCCAGTGTTATGCCGAACGCCAATGGATGGGTCGCCTCCAGACTCCAAAGCCATTGCTTTAGCACAGGTCGACGTATGATTGCTGTCGAATCTCCGAAGCACGTTATGAAGCGTAGCAGACAGACTGGTGGATTCGAAGTGAGATGCGCAGTCGACGTCATGCGCGCACAGCTTCATGAAACGCTCGCCCACGTCGCTGAAGTCGACATCATACTGTGTCACATAGGTCTTCTCGTCCGGTGCTACCGAATAGGCCATGGCGCTGTCCAAAACGTATCCGTTCACGCTTGGCGGACTAAACTGCATCAGGCGCTGGACGGCCATCGTACCGTAGCTCACGCCGTACACGATTGTGTACTCGTCGTTCGTGTGCTCGGAGATGAAGGTGGAAATGTCCGTTGCAGCGCTCGTTGTTGAGAACGAAGCAAGGTTTCCATACGCTTTCTGCAGCTTCTCAGCACACTCGGGAATCTCCAACCACCCCACCTCAGGCTCGTTTTGACCCGTCGTCTGCTCACCTAGCTCGCAATGGAGCCGTGTACTCCGTCCCGTGCCGCGAAGGTCCATCGTGTACACGTTGACTGCTCCTTTCAGTCTTTTGTGCAGCGTCACCATCGATTGTTCCACTACACACACCCACATGAGTCATCAATTAGTTCCTTGCCATAGGATGGCACACTCAAAACCTCCACTTGCCTGTGGTCGACTCAGTCCCAGAGATCAGCCACACATTCGCTGCGTTATCCGCCCTGCCCACCTTGGCACGCAACCGCTTGACGAACACCTCAATGGTCGGCTTCACGTTCACCGGTACCTTACAGATACCAGAATGACACAACGGAGCCTCGTAGGTCACGCACTCGGCCTCGTATTCGTGTTCGCCGGGAATGGTGAACGCCGAGCAAGGTTTCCACCCGGGAAATGAACGGTCCGACGTGGAATTGGAAGCGGCCGCGCACCGGCCGATCAATCCAGCCGCGAGAAGGCTCAGCACGAGAGGAAGATGCATCGTCTCTTGCGGCGGTGTTGTCGAGGCCCACGAAGTTGGGAAATGGCTCTTGTTCTCGCACGCCAAAGCGCGTGTCGTCCATTTTCACGGCAGCAGACGAGTATGGCTGGCACCGAATTGCGACAGGTTGTTAGCAATCGTACGACACACAGAGGGACATGGCGTATGCTTCCGCATTAGCAGCTGGGGGACGATCGTCATGCGATGTGCATGTAAAGACGGGCACGTCGTTGCTACCACTCGGCTTACAATGGAACAAGCGTTTTCTCCCCGATGCGATGCGAATACATTTGTGCAGCCAGGTGATACAAGGATCATTGTAAGGGGTATATCTTTGGAATAGAGCAAACCGGAGCTATTTACAAGGCGCGCGGCCGTCAATAGAGATTCACATTCATAGTTTTGTTGTTTTTCAGGAGAGAAGACCCCCATCGACAGCAGCCATGGATCACGATAACACCTCACTCCTTTTCAGCTGCGAAATCGGAAGAAGAGAAGAGCGATTTGAAGCGGGAAGGCGTACCCAATGTTTACGCAGCTGTCCAAGCGATTGACGACGCGACCCCACTCTTGGTAAACGGTATTTTTGATGATTACAAAACGTGCCACAAGAACGTAAGACTCCCGTCACCTCACGCAACATTTGGTTGCACGCGTAGCTGCATTCGGTCGTATTGCTGCCTTCTCAAAGGGCGCCCTCAGCCGTCCCTGCGCCAAAATGGTCAGTTCTCGAGACGAAACTGGTGCGCTCTTTTAAGAGCACAGTTCCTGATACTTCAACATAAGCGAGCCAAATTGCTTGATCGTTTGACCCTCCAAGAGCTAGGTTATGTCTCATATAGTCGCCCGTTCCCTTCATGTCCAAAAATAAGAGCTTCTGCTCACCATCTTGTACATATTGTGCCTTGTCAGCCGTAATCAAGACCATTGACCGGGAACTCTGCTTTTGCGGCGGCGGATTAGTGAGAACTCGTACAGAATGTACTACATTTCGTGTAGTGGTATTCTCTATAGAATGGACTGATCCGCTTCGCAACTAAGGTACTACTTGTTGTTGTAAGCCGAAGACGGCTTGTTTTCAGGCGTTGTGTCTTCCAATCAACTGGTTGTATGGACCACTCAAATTCTACTTAATCTTTGGGCGTGTGCGAAAGGCTGGGAAAAGGGACTACTCGTGTATCTCGTCGACGACCAGTCCTGCTATGAACAAAATGATATATATAGGACTTCTCGGTCCCTACTTTGTTCATTGATATGTAAATTCCTTTGCTGAGAACAAAACGGCTAGTACCGTTCCTATCTGTGGACGAAAATCGTAGTATTACACTGGTGAGGGGACAGGTTGCTGCAGCTAATGGTTATAAAATGTGCGAGATTCCCAGTTGGCAAAGTGCGTTTGGTGCGCACTTGGAGGTTCACTATTCTGACTATTTTCTATATCATATGCGACACTTATTTTTAAGGTAAGAGTAGCGAGAGACGGCGGATACATCTTGTGTACTAGATGCAAAAGGTACGAGAGGATGGAGCCAGCCTCTTTGACAATTTTTTCATGGAGCACACTTCTGACCAGATTACTCGTAAGCCTTGTACCGATACGGTACAAAGGTGTGCACTACAAAACCTCACGTTCACAATACGTGCAGAGAGGGTAAAATATCTGAGCAAAAAACTAGTTCACATGAGGGGGAAATAATTGTATTAAACAGAGTTGAGCAGTTCAAAAACATCCATCGTCTTACTGAAACTTTGTTATGCTACAAAGCCCATTGTACAATTTCGCTCACGACCCATTGCACGCATCCATCATCAATTGGTGGTTTATTCAGTTGATATCATGGTCTGAATCAGCCAAAAAGTCGAGCGGGCAAAAATACTGCCCTTGAAGGTAATATTGCTTCCAAATCATACGTTGACGAGTGATTCTTGGTGATCATCATCGATTAAGATCTTTGTCACATTGACACAAATCGTTCCAATGACACGTAACAGCGACACCCCGCGACATTACAATACTGAAAAATTAGTCACTTTGGTCATGGATTGACGGCCGATTGGTGACAGATTTACCACTGTGGATCAATCTGTGAGACCAAGCAGTTGTTGTTCTGAGACAACGCATTTCGATTGATCATCATATGGTTACTCATTGCAGTGCGCAGAAGGCTGCTGCGATCGTGGCTTCACGAATGCTTGCAGATACACAGAAGGCAAGTGAAGACCTAGCTGCAAGTGTTCGTTCGCCCACTGCTGCTACCGAAAAGCCTGCAACGTCAATCGTTGCAAATGTACGGCAAAATGAAGTACGATGGGCTCATACACCTGCAGTCTGCTGCGAGTTCATGCCGGACGCCGCGAGACGATCCTGAGTTAGAAGTTGTCTTCTTAAGCAACTTGAACGCTCCATCCACCTCGAAACCCCCTGCAACGGCTGATAGTGGACTAATGGATGTGGCGACGTTATCGTCAAGTTCGGATCATGATTGCCAACTCGTGAAATATTGGTGTCGCGAACTGTTTGAATCGTCTGTCTATACAGATGACTCGTTAAGGAGATCGATTCAATAGTCTTCGTACGAGCGCGATTCGAGTTTGCGACACTTTAATTAATGCCGTCGTTATATTCTTGGTGAGTAGAGGAAGAGTCACTGGAGCCAGAATAATTTAGGTGACCATGGCTTCCGTGGTTTCAGAACTTCTGTTCACACACCGCAGGAGGAGCGAGAACGCAACATGCTGCGACTTGCACCTAACACCAAGCCATGAATGCCACCACGACGAATTTGGAGAAATGTATGGCATAACCAATGAGAGGATGTAATACATCTTATGTACTCGTCAGGCTTCATAGCCTTCACGTCAGTTCGAAGGAATCTCGCGCTGATCATGCGTGTAACATGGATGTCCTCTTCATATATCGATAGTACAAGGACCAATATTACCGAGGCGTTCCATCGTTGGTGCAAGCCTAAAACTTCTTTGTTCGTAATGTTAACACTGTAGGCCGTGTATCCTGTCTTCACAAACTTATTATGAATCGAGGCGAGTTTGAGAAGAAAGCATCAACGGGTGCACAAAACAAACTGCACCGGTAGCTCAGATATGCATTCTTTTTCTATCTCTCGTGGGGAGACAATTGTACCGTTGTCTTGACAACTGCGTCGCTTCCTTAGGGAGGGTCTACCTTCCCGATATCCCTACCGGAGGGAGTGCATCTTCAACGAGACGTACGAGAATATTGAGTTTTGCAACACCGTTTCGAGCGCTTTGGGCGTTAGTTACAAACAAATTCTCCCGGATGGTTCCCCTGATGATGATCCCGATCCAACGGGTAAATCGATTCGCGTTGTTGGGCGAGACGGAGATCGTCGGTCATCAGGTGGATTAAAGTATCTCAGGTATCCCAAGATGGCGGGTACCGACGCCACCGTACAAGATATCTCGCTCGTCGTCCCTCGTCGTCGCGAAGTTCTAAAACACTTTACTATATAATGATGACCGCCGCGCGAGCCTAACAAGGGGGTGGCGGAGCCAAAAAAAGTCCGAGACATTCGCCAGACAATCTTGACGCCCACGATATGGTTCTCCTAAACCTTGGTTCGAATGAGGACTTGTAGCAGAAGTGGATATGCGTCTCTCTGTGACTGACTTTGTGCGGGAGAACCGCGACGATCACGCATTTCATCGTGTGATGGTCCGAGAAGATATTTCTTTCGAATCGTTGCAGAACAAATGTGGCACTTGTTCTCTTCTTGACGAGATGGCAATAGATCGTAAGGATGTTTTCACTTGCGTCATGAGGTCTCTTCGCTGCACCACCAGGCTCGACACCTGGAGTGCAAACGCAAGAATCGCATGGAGATTTCTGAACTTGGGGTCTATCCTCATTGTCAGAAGAGAAGCTTCTAGAGATTCGGATGACCCAGTCAGAGTAGCTGAAGAAGATCGCGCTACAGTCCATGATCACCTTTATCCTGAAGTATTCGAGGATCTTTATCCGACCTAGGTCCCGCGCAGTCCATAAATCCCGGGTATCGTGAACAAATCCCCCGATACAGTGCTCAAGTTGCTTCATGGTCCACGAGGCGGGTCAGCTGAATCTGCCTTTTGGAGATGGACTTGGAGCTGTTTTACCAGCATTTCTCCAAGCCAAAGGGGTTTCCAGTCTCGAAAGATCTGGGCCTGGAGCCCACACCGGCCGACACTGAATGGGTACCTCGTGTGGTCATCTTTGCGCCAGTTTTGTCCCTATACGCCCAAGAGCCCTGGTCGATCCCGAATAAACCGGCCGATACATTCTCGGGCTCAAGCCGATGGGATGGTTTCTCCTTTTACTAGACTTGTACCAAGACTTCTCGGATCGCAACACACATGCCCTATGAGAGTCCACGCACTTGTTGCCAATTACTTCAAACCAGCGACAAGGAGATACCGGTCTATCAAGATATCTCCGTCAGCACGTAGATCGTCAATTCAATGCCAGGCCTCGCTAAAAAACGAGCCTCCAGGTCATATCTAAGGGGATGATCCATTGGGCATTGGGACCTCGACGTCTTGCCGGATCTTTATTTATAAACCTTGCGAGGGCGGGACATAGACGCATCTGGTACCCCACGCTTGGTTACAAGCGTCTGAACACCCATAATATGGCCTCAGCGTTGTCTATAATGAACTCCAACGATCCTTAGTGCAACCAATATCGTTTATCGTTGGCCCAGCGTCCTGGACATTTAATCTAGCGTATAACTGGTACATTCTTTCAGCCGTGATCATCGGAGGTCTTTCATTAAAATTGTCAATACAATATCCCCCTGTTATATTCTGCAGCCATGTCTCCAAATTGTCTTCTTTTCAAAGGCGTTTTGATCACGATCCAGAGCATAAAATGCCTTGATCGTCTTAATTATTGAACATAGCCCTTTCCAACTATTCTGTGCAGCCGGCCTGCACATCTTCACCTCCTCTCAAACAGCATAAAAATTGTTGATCCTGCGATCCTTCGTCATAGGATTGCATCACCTCGGAACCGAATGCTACTGTCATGAATGCGGTCAAA
>CANTFL010000865.1:0-83940 GCA_947650285.1 Hyaloperonospora brassicae | reverse complement strand
CTTACGCCCAAAACGATATCAACCAATGAGTAGACCATTCGGTCATCCCAACAATATCACCATGTATGTGAAATTGTTAAAAGAATATTCGACGTAATATTCGTTATTGTCACATTGTTCTTAATGGCAATTTCATTTAACGGGCTACCCCGTTACACAAATCGATACCCGAGCAGGGGCGGTATAATTTCACACGGTCGAAAAGTGGCTAACAAAGCCGGAAATAGCGGGTCGTAAGCATACCCAAATATTCACATCAAAATTTCTTTCTCTCTCACGCATTTCGTCGCTCAAATTAAATCCCATCCCGAGAAACTTTCGATTTTGCCTTGGTCTTCAAATCGATTGGCGTGCCATCTTCTCGAAAGGTAACTCATTTTATGTGATCCGGATGCAGTTACTACTAAGTCGTCTTCATGAACACCAACAAAAGTCACATCGTTGTCTTGGCGCTAACATTACAAGCACAAATCGGTTTCACAACACATAAATTCCGCCTCCTCCCCCTTTTGGGAAGCAGCTCGCTCCATAGGTGACCCAATTGCTTAAATGTACATCGATACTTTTTTCATTTGTAGCACTAAGTACTATCTATCTCTTCACGCCACAATCCCGTAAAGTTCTGTCCCGCATCTTCACCCCCTGCGGAATCAGTAATTGGATATCCAAGTATTCTTCATTATCGGTCTTATGTACGTGTTAGGGATATTTTCGTGTCTCCCGAACGCATCGCAATCACAAAAGTCGCCTCGAACGTGATCTGCTCTATAACTGCAGCAAATGTAAGGCCGTATTCAAGGCGATATTATTTGATTGTGATTATGAGCAAGTGTTGTGCATCCACCTGCTTATTAGTATATGAGCTAACAATTTCGCCTTGAATCGCTAGATGGACTTATTAGCACCAGTCTTAGTCTTGCATATCATCTCTAGTTTCTGTGTACAGCCCGTTGCTGTTGCTTGGTGGCACTACTACATCCAAGCTCCGTTTTTTCGAGCGCTTGCAGATATTTCGACATGGCGAATAACCACTTTACTACCTAATTACTACTTGTGCCTTACTCATCAATCTTTGGGTCCGCCTCAAAAACGCTATTCATGACCTATATGGCGAATCTATATTAATGTTTCCGCGCACCCTTATCGTCGCTGTACTGGTCTTGTCTGATCGAGTGTCCATGAACTTTATCGTCCGCGTCCTCCGGGAGTCCTCCTTGTAATCGAAATTAGTGTTTTACCGACAAATTACCGCCATTATTATCGATTGTTTCGTCGTCCACCGTAAGGTAAAAAAACGAAGTAGTTGCGTTTTGTGAATCTCGGTTATTGCTACCACGTTACGAACGTGCTGTGTGACGATGGTGATCTTCTCCTTTCAACGCAAACAATCTGCATCTTATCGTTTCATTGCTCTTGTCAAAACATATACCTAGTTTTGTACACCCACTCATCGAATTGTAGAGCTTGTCTCTATGATTCGTAAAAGACGAGCCGTAAACCATGATGGCGCTAAAATGCAGGGCTTTTCGTACGCATTTACAATGACGAAATTCTCCCCAAACTCAACTTGCTTGGACTCCAATCGAGAATATTCAGTGCATATTCCGCTATATACCCTAGAAGATTAACGGCAGGCCACAAGAAATACTGTGCTTCTCATTATGTTTATAATGATGAACCCACACTTCTGTTCCGTACTTTCTTGGTAATGCGGCTCGCTCAAGTTTTGTCCAATAATTGTATACGTGCAAATAGCTTCAATGTCCCGATTTTTCCTTTTCTATCCGTCCATGAAACGTGAATCAGACATTATGCTGTATTCAAAAATCGGCATAAAGTGCTTAAACTTCCGAGCTGCTATACATTACGATTATATCTATAACTCGCGACGGTAATATGTCCGACGGTCGATTAAATGTACCATATAACGATCGCCTAATCTGTATCGCGAGTCAATTATATCGATTAATGTATTACTTCCAGTTGTCTTTCGCGGCCGCTGATTATTCGTCAAATCGCAAAGTAAACATCCGTCAATTTCGTTTTGGTTCTTATATCCATCAGTGTCGACGTAATAGTCTCACTTCCGCTTCCGGGGTGGCCATCTTCTGCAGCGATGCAATTGATGACGAAATTTTTAGGGTCTTTCAAAGCTAAGACGTCATTAACAGATGCCAGCTGTATCTGCTATCTAGCATCCAATCTTCTTTTTCGACGTTTGATTTATCTCCGACCAGGAAGAGATCAACATCGCCCATCAATTAATCTTTATCGCTGTTCTCTGGGCACGCTATCGTCAAAGATTCCTAGCTTTTCTCATTTGGAGAAGTGCGAACATGTTATAGGTCTGTGATAATATCTGTGTGGTCATGCAAAAAATATACACCCGTTGTGAGCTGTGTAAATTACTTTTTTCCGATATGCTTCCTGTGCAGTTCGATCTCTGCCGAATTGCGAAGTGCTCAAGCTCTTCCACATACTTCAAAAAAGTGTGTGAGCGTGAGATTCAACCGCACCATTATCGACACCGTTATATTGGGCCTAGTCTAATCCAAAATTTCGTCGTAAATTGGATTAGCATCCCCACAGCTTGACGCACCGCTACCAGCTACAGATTATAATGTTTTCAGTCTCGCTTTTTAAGCTATTGAGCGCCGTGAAAATATTCATGCTCTTAGCGGGAGGTTTATTTGTCGCGATCGTGTGGAGTAGACGATGCATTGCGTGCTCCAGCGCTAGAAGCTCTTCCTAATACTCTCGACCTGCCTATTGAAATATCTCTCCGCCATACCGGTCAAGTGGTGACCGAACGAGATCACCTTGACAACTTCACTCCACTGCAAAGCACTTGCACTATGTCTAACGTATTTTGCATTACTTATCTCTTTCCTCACGATAACAAATATCAAACGTTTGTATATCTAGCATCCTTTTACTCCTGCTGACCATTTGTCGAATATGTAGTCATGGTAGACATGCTGCGGTACCTAGTAATACGCCAATTGCGGCACGTAGTGCTGTGGAAGGGGTTGGTGTGGCGCCTACTACATCGACACATTCGCCGCTTTCGAAGTATATCGCCTTGTCAGATACCGAAGCATAAGTATATCTATTGCACTGGAGAGTTGTCACGTAGTGCCTTCACGTCGAAATCGCAATTATATATTGCCTGTCCTTGGCAGAGAGATGTACCAAAATCGCTTGTTTGCCCGTTCTTGAGCCGATCGTTCTCTTTCTGTAATGCATAGAGTCGTTTCATGCGCTCGGGAGGTCCTGATACCATATCAAGAAGCTTCGATTGCGCTGTATCCGCATCTACAACTGTGTTTGCTTCGTTATCTTCACCTCTAAATGTTTGTCCTTCACGACCAATTCGAGCTTTAGGCTGCGCGCTGTATCCATCTTACGCGAAAAATAGTTTACTGCTGGGCTCATATCCGTTTAGAAATTATAAGATTATATCATGCCGTAAAGAGTAGAAATGATCATGTTTCAATCGTTCCTCGAACAATATTCAAGGACGTTCTCATCATTCAATCTGAATTTCATCTCTAGATACCACTGTGGCTGTACTTATCGCCCAATCGTGCCAGACCGAATTTCAACAAACTCATACCGTTTTACATTTCTTCCAATTCCATGAACATAAATATGGTGATCGCATTGCAAGGTTTGTGCACCATGATGCAAAGGCACCGCAATGTAAGCATCTTACATGGTCAGTATTGAGTGGCATATAGATGAAAGATCGATCTGACACGGCCAGACAGATCTGACACTACTTAGTTATTGGATAGCTCAGAAACAAAATGTGAAGTAACATTCGAAAATACAGCAAACAAACATCAAAATCCATGTAGTAATGGGTAACATTTCTTACTAGATGACAGGCAAAGCCTTATACCGAAAAATACAAGAGTGGGCGCTACCAAAACTACACGCACACCATAGGTGTAGAGGAAGTGAAATTACTGAGCAAGTTTTGCAAGAAGGAACAAGATTTTAACTCTATGTTTGGTATAGTTCAGTCTCTTTATACAACCTTCCTTATCATACTTACACTATATTAACCTACAAAATTGCAATGGGTAATCCCACTCACCCCTCATTGCGCGCGTCTAGCAACTATTAGTGGTTTATTCGTTTGGTATCATGACATATATCAACCGATTGTACGATTTTTTTTTAAAAGCTAGTTCGAAAGTGATATCCCAAAAATATTGAATCGCAAAAGCAAAATCGCAAAGTATTTAAATAAACATATAATTTACATCGGCAGATTTCGTATCAATGACATGCATTAGGCTCACAACGTAATAATGCTCCTCATAAATCATCATCTAATATAGTGACAGATCGACGGGTGATTGGTGACCGAGTAATCATCGCTGAACGACTGTGGGAAGGGAGCACTTATTAGTATACAATAAAAAGCATTTGAACGTATGCAACAGCTGCTTCGCACGCGGCCGTGCGGATGCGTGAAGCCGGATAGAGTCAAGTAGAGACTTGGAGGAAGGTGTGCGGTTGTCTGCTGCTTCTCCTGCTTAGATACATTCATCAATCGTTGCAGGTGCATGTGTAAACTTACTGGTGCAGCTGATACACCCGCATGATCTTCTGCGGGTGCGTTTTTCATGTCGCAAGATGATCTAGAGACATGAATTGTCTACTTTGACGATTCGAACACTTCACTTAGCCTCGTAACCATCACCTCACCCTGCTCAAAAGTCGCGGGCTGTGGAGGCTAGGACGCCAAGTTCAAGTTTGAATAGCCAGGCCGCGCAGGTTTGACGTCGCAAGTTGTTCGAATCGTCTGCCAAACCCGAAGACTCGTCTCTGGGATCGAGTTGTTTGCTCTAGCCTAAGCTCAAGGCGATTGTTTCAATCGACGTCTATGGCTATTGTAATTCCACTAGTGACTATGTGTCGAGTCACCTAGCTTTAGCTGATCAAGGTTGTAATGGCGTCTGCGTTGTCAGTACTTCTGCTTACACCACTTAGGAGAAGCGAGAACGCAACATCGTGCTTCTTTTACTTGCAAAACAGCCATGGATACCTCCAAAAAGAAGTCTAGGGTAGTATTATGGCATGAACACTGATAGGAAATCAACTATTCTATATATTTTGTCAAGTCGTAACGGCCTAAACGACAGTGCGAAAACCTATCGCACAAAGCATCATTTTTACACATCAAATTTTTAGCGTTCACCTTTGCCGAGATCGTTGCCACATGCCAAATTTATCGCTATTTAAAATGTGGAATTAGCTGGCCGTAATGCCTGGCTTGACAATGTCCTTCTTCTCGGATTAAGGTTGAGAATAAGACTCAAGTCATGCACAGTTTAATTGAGATCTGTTGTCGAAGTAGGAATGCTTCTTATGTCGTTCCTGGAAAATGCCTGAGATGCATCGACAACTCTGTTCGCGCTTTTATAGATACCTTTATACCTAATCATCCCAAACGAAGGGCGCGCTTATCAATCAACTGTAAGATGAAAAAAATGCTATTCTTCAACACAGTTTTGAGAGTTTTTTTCGGTGCCCGTACCAACCTATCGGGTGGATCTCTTCATTCTGTTTGTCGAGTCCGAATGCGTCAGTAATTAGACAGGATCAATGCTATCATATGTCCCAAAAAGACAAATTACTACGCTATCGAACACGGTGGCTCGTTTGAACTCCCTTCCCATCGCGGTATATCCAGATATACTTTAGTAGAAAGCGATGACCATCGCGCGATATCACCAAAAATTATATAGGTGATATTGTTTGAGAAAAGTCAAGCGTCGGGTCATTCCGATGTGCACGAGATGGATAGAGCGATAAGAGTATTGCGTTAGGGTATGGAGCACAAGCTGTATACTCGTCGATCCTTGATAAACACTGCGGTGTACTACAAGATGGTACGAAGGTTTGTGCGGAAATGGACCTCGCACAGTTTGATAACAAGTATATTATCCTTTATTTCAAATCGAGATTGCAATACCTCGTAAGAAATGCTATAATGTCGGGGGAGGGGGGGCCATTGATGCGCGACGATACTGATCGCCTAGAATGCGAAAAAAAGAACCGAATGGAAATTTTAAGTTGTGGGGTTTATGTTCATTGCAGGAAGAGGCCCCGTACTGACAGTATAAGACGTGGCGCCCAACGTATAACGTAGCATTCTTGCCTATAAAGTATGTGGCAATTTAATTCTTTATGCGTTGCCTTGTCGGCGCAATACGACAAATGAGCCGATGAATCGACGGAGTAATTTGTTACTGCCAAAATCGGTCAATATCTTTTGAATATAATTATTTGTAGTCAGTAAGTATAGGTCGTTGAAGTAAAATAGAAAAACATGTGATCTTATAGTTTATATGGTTTTTATATGGCTTTTCGCCACGTTAGCGATACAAATCTTGCGCGAATTAGACTATTGCGTTTCAAGATAGGACACTTGTTTCTGCTTTATTAACCTTGCTTTGATCAGTGAATCATGTTTGCACTACAGAGAGATGTTTTTTTCTTGTCCTTCTTTCTCCATTTTTGTCTTCTTTTTAATGAGGATACCGTCACCTCGCTAAAGCAGTTATCGGAGATTTTTGAATATATAATCATCTTAATAATCATCTTTTACACAAAAGAGTCATTGATATTGCTATGTAAGCCGTCTTTATCAACGCCGATCGCCCCGACTCTAAAATTTCATGTATCAAGAAATAATTCTATGCGTAATGAGCTAAACTCCGAATCGTTTCACGATAGAGATCTCCCACTTTATTAAGAAATACGCTACACATAATGGAAATGTGTGGGTGACGTAGGCCATTCAAAAAAAAGGCTTTTCTGTGTATGATGCATATACCGAGTTAGAGATGTCAAACTCGATCGTCCGTAAGAGCTCGTTTCATATTAAAATAAGTTGACATTACCTCAAAGCTTTACATCAAGGTAATGGCTGACACCTTATGTTCGACCCTCTGTTTCCAGATGATCAAAAATAGATGTTTAAGCTTCTTTTTCCGAGAGGAAGGAACACGTTTTACCCAAATTACACCGTGAACCGGCGGGCCTTGTCGGAGACAATATCACGAGGCTTGATAATGACGCCGATAGATTGTGTCAGTTGATCCAAGAGCACAGTATTCGACTGTGATTGTCTCAAGTATAGCAACAAGATGCACTATCTTGCTGATTTGATCAACGAAGTCGAGACTATTTGTGCTCTTGCGCTTGTCTGTAATCATCCATATACGTAGGTATATTAAACGAACCTCCAGAACTCTGCTGGTAAAGTAAAATGATACAATAGTGGATGGAAAGAAGTATAAGCTTTACCCGTTGACAAAATGTGCGTGCCTGAATCTACTTGCTCACAAAATCTTACTGTTAGGGACAGTAAAACTCTTGACCTACTTTGAGTTAATTATTCTCCCCATATCGATTCCTAACCTATATTTCATCTTAACACTAATACATTATCCGTAGTCGTATAAAATTTAACGTGGAGATGATACATGAGGCGTGTAACCGGCGACTGCTGCATATACATCAGTCAATCGCAGGTTGTGTGTAGTGTTGCTGAAGAAAGGTACGCCGCTAAATTCTTGAAATAACTTGCCGAGATATATGAAGTATATAATTCATTAGACGCACAAGAACATGTGTCTTAGGCGAATGCTTATCTTTGGTCGCAAACCTGGTGATGACGAAATGATGATAATCAGCGTTGCGACAGTAGTCGATCCATCACAGTCAGGTGGCTAATCTGGTTCTAAATGAGACCGGCGTGAAAAAGCAACAGCGACGGCGCCTAGTCGTTCTGACTCGTAATATTTCGAGGAGTAATTCTTCGCGACGAACAGCCACTTCGCCATTTTTTGCGAGAGGTGTGGACTGTTCACGGACGTGCGTAATATTGCGTGGTCTGTGTAGACGATAAACGGTCAATCTATTATGAGACAAATGCAAAACTTGGCCGGTACACACTAATTGGCAAGGTGATTCTTGTGATGCACTGCATAGTTGCGCATAGCGATTTGTAGATGACGCAACTGATGAAAGACGATGGTTTCGCACCGTCTGAGTCATTGTTAATCGACGTGCAGACGTTCGAATTATTGCTCTAGCCCCAGTTTACATAAAACGTGATGTATTTATCTGCAATTTCCATTACGGGCGGTTGTACAAAGCTTTTATTTGTTTCCGTAGAGGATTGCTGGCATTCAGCACTTCAGGGCCACTTTTAGCTTTTATATGACAAATAATATATATGTATATATACGGCTTCACGGCGTAGTTGCGCAAGTATTTGTGCAAGTATGCTGCAATACCAAATAGCTTTATCAGTACTTGACATTGTCTGGAACGGGAGAGTCAATTGTAAGAGATTTATCCAGTATCGGGGCGTGAGCCGTGGCTATTCACGATTCACATAAGACGGGGTAGTTCTCTATCTGCTAGTATACATATGTTATCTTGAGGATAACATACAGCTTACGTTTGCACATACGTGCAAGAACCTAACAAAAGCATGCGCATATGAACAACCACGTCTATCTTGCCGTCCATAGCAATTTAATGGTCGAGCAAATAGTCGATGGAAATCTTGCGAGATTACGCACTATTAGCAAAAGTTTGTCTCAGATCAGTTGAATGTTGCAGATGAATTATTTACACCTTGCGGTTTCAATAGCCATTAACAGAGCATACTACTCGGGTCCTCACCGCTGTGTGTGGGATGTCTTGTTCACGTATGAGGATCTTATAGAAGACATTAATCAGACACATGGACAAAACGGTAGTACTTTAGATATGAAAACTATAATTACATCGTTTGTCGGTATCGACGTTAGAGACGGTACCGTTGCAACATTCAACTCATTAGATGCGTGCGCTATACACCAGCGTCCTATAGACTTTAAAACATAAACGATCGTAAGTATGCGGGGAATATTTCTTCGTTACATGACCCGATAATAAAGGATAGGCAACGAATTTATCGATCGCTAGCGCCTGTTCACATGGAAAAGGACACTTCTTCATGACACAGTAGTACTTATAACCGTTCTACTTCCATTTCTTGTCGTGTGCCTTTATCTATAGGCCACTAATTAGGCACGTAATTAGGGAATACATGCGTACTTTAATTCGATCAAATCTTTGCAAATATGATTTGTCTAAATCGACTCGCAGAATTGAGACGCGTACCGATCGGTCCAAGCATTTTTGTTAAGGGTACTCTAGTCCATTGACTAGTTAAACTAGCTAAAACCCGTTTGTTCTTAGCAATATCATCTGCCGATATTATATTGAGTATGTACTCGTTCTCTACTATGAGTGCGCAGATCTGCTTGACCTTGCCACTACGTAGATCTCGCAAGAAACCTATTCGGTACTATCGCCGAATTTAGATGTATCTCTGAAGGTTTGAACGAAATTACTACCAAATCATTCGCAAAAGCACCTTCACTTTATTCGTCAATCAATAGGACATTCAGTATCCCGTGTCCTCATGTCAAATCATTTCCTCGATTCTCCTTAATTTTTTACACTAGGCGGTTGAGTTATTATCTCAGCGTCTTTTAATTGTGAAAAATCTGTCGCAAAATTTGAGTTTTCAATGGTTGATCTATGGAACGACCGATTAATACCACGTGGAAAATCGTAGGTAATTTGATTGGACTTTCTAGGATTTTGTTCTCTGAAAAAGCGCATGTGTTTCGTTCATATAGATTTATAAAAGCAGTAAACCTGTTACATGTCTATATTTCGACACAGTATACGGCATATTCCTTTATAGTGTAAAGATTGAATACACCGAGGTGTTGTGAAGTTACAATGACACTCGGACCACATGAATGGCCATTTTCTTCGCTCTTAGAGGATTTACACGCTTCTAAATATTATGCCACGGCCATTAGATGGTATTCTAATGAACGTGTGGCAGGCATATTCTGACACGTTCAACAGGTGGTCATCTAATGAACATGTGGCAGGTATATTCTGACACGTTCATCAGATGGTCATTAAATGAGCATGTGGCAGGCATATTTATCGATCGATGCTGCCAGATGTCTCTTGGCTGGTACGAATGGGTCATGATAGACCAAGAATGACTACCAAATTTGCCATCCTCTTACACTAAGATAAAGTTTGTATAATTCTGCTCATCTTCAAAGGTGCAGTGAATTGTCACTACATGTATATTGACTATTATCCATGAGTCTGTTGCTAGGTGTGCTGACATACTCATGAGAGGGGATCCGCGCTCAGCATACTTAAAAGGACGGTCCTCTAGCGACTGAAGTCAAGATGATTAATTTGGCGCTTGACAGTAAACAAGGGATCGACGTGACTGTTGCTTTGCCACTTTCAAGCTTAAAGTGGCGAATGAAATCTCATCAACAGAAATCGTAACTCATAGGGACTTTATGTTAGAGAACCTATTGTCAATAGACCTGAAAATTATCGAAATGTTACTGGGGCAACGGAGCGCTTCGTCTCAATCGATTCAACCGTTTATTGACAATCCAACTCGTACTCGCGATTTTGCGAAACCGTTGAACCCGCGCCACGGGCACTATTTGGCCAATATATGGCCGGTACGTGCTGTCGCACGTAAGACTGGGTTCATTCCATTTCATTTAAAGGTGCAGTGGCCAATCTTCTTG
The DNA here is from genome assembly GCA_947650285.1 of Hyaloperonospora brassicae. NCBI lineage: Eukaryota > Oomycota > Peronosporomycetes > Peronosporales > Peronosporaceae > Hyaloperonospora > Hyaloperonospora brassicae. The sequence goes on along the minus strand of CANTFL010000865.1, from coordinate 73,279 downwards.
CAACAATTGTATTTATGTAATCGATCGTATAGTAAACTGTTCCGCATGCTCTTTTCGAGACAGGTTTCAGCGTTTCTCGACCAGTATTTTGCCGTATTTATAAGCGATATATATTATGTAGAAATATGTAGAATATATTATCCGTTCACTTATATAAATATATCATCTTGATGCGTAATTTTGTGTTTTTAATGCTTTTGTAAGCAAATTCGATATAAAATATATTTTAGAAGTTGTCTTAAAGACGCACGCACGACAAAACTAGCACGACATTGTCTCAAAAATGAGGACAAAATTTCAAAAAGCTGCAAGATAAAGTGAGTTATACCTATGAACATACATTTAATGTTTTGTAGCTTGGACTCGCTCCACAGTATCGAAATACATGTCAAGATTTTCAGACAATTTTGGTTGACGGGCTTGTAGCGCGCGTAAAGGTTAGCTATTGTCAAAGAATCATTCGTTCAATTCGCACGCAACTTAGAAAAAAAGATTGATATAGGCAATATTATATTTTGTAGCGGGAGATATCTTGGGCGAAAACTAAATGTACGTATATGAGACCAGCGCATATATACTTCGTAAAGTGACGATATTCTACAAACAAGAGGAGTGTGGCCGCTCGAGCGCCGTCTCGCTGCCAGGCGAGGGTGAATTCTAAATGAATAGAAGATAATGAGCAGGATTATTGGTAAACGCAATTAAAGAGACGAACAAAGCAATATGTAAGATACGCACTTAACACGTAAAACTACTTGCTTCTCAATATTTATAATATCACAGAAGATTGAAGGGCTTGTAATGGGCAAAAAAGAGAGGGATTTTCCGAAGAAGACAAAAAACGTATAACAATACGTGCAAATCGAAACCAAATTCAGGATTTACACCACTGCAAACCGCACCAGAAATCTCATGTGGTTAAGATTTTGTAAAGATTACTTCAAATTGTTTTTTTCGGCAGTTGACTGTTTAGAAGAGAACGATTCTGTGAAGAGACAGCTTTGATTTGGAGATACAGATGAGATTTTGTGTGAGTCATCCTCGGTTATTTGATTTACGTAGAGGACACGAAAAAACTTGGTGATGTCTATAAATGAAAAAAGAACCCATCCTAGCTTGCATTTAAGTAAAAACGCCTTGATATGTCGTACGGTAATTGTTGTCTTCACTTACATATAATGTTTTGGCTTATAAATGGATTGCACAATACATACAACATGAACTCGGCGGCAGAAAATTGAAGTACGTTTGGAGGTCAGCTACTAAAACAAGAAAAGGCTGCAAATGATATCAGTCCGTTAGCAGCGATTTCTAAACGATACCACATGGGCAGCTGAACACCATGTTGACCGTTGGTGGCGGAGAAATCATAATTTAGACTGTTTATCTAGCGGACCAAAAATTGAAGTCAATCACAACTTAAATCTATTTTTATATGCGAAGAAGCTGATGTATTTGTCATATAGTTACAAATCGGTGCGATGTATGATAGCTGATCGAATATACCAATTATTATATGCGTTTGAGGCAAAAGGTATGTAATGAAGCAGATATCAGCTATTTGCTGATGCGAGCCGCGATCTTCAACTTTCACATACATGACGACTTACAAAATAATTTATACAATCCTCGCCTCATAGTATTGTATTGTGACAACCTTGTGTACCCATCAGTTGGGTGGCTTTAGCTCTTTATAACGACTTGTGAGATATCAATCTCGCTGTGTCTGTGGGGTGATATTTGATCGATTTGCGTAAATTTGGTACACAGAGAATTCGGAATACTTGCATTGATATCACTCTGTTAACATTTAGAATCTTCTTTCTATAATTTTGACCAATTACGCTGTCTCGCGATCTTGGTTTCCAGTAAATTTCGCAGAACGATGCTTTCATTCACATTTATGGGTTTGTGATTACATGCGCGATCCGACCTCATGATTCAATATTAATTCTCTTTGTAAGACACGTGTGCTTTTTGCGGTCAGAAATATCAATGTAACGACCAATGAAGGAGAACGCGTGTCTTGAGCAGAAAATATTTGTAAATATATTGGTTTCGAAGCACATTCGTAGCTAACTGAGGGTTGTTGAAACACATTTTTTATATCACACGATACCCTTAAGCCGACATAAAGTTCACATTAAATTATCCCACCGACTTGTGTTATGTCACCCATCGTATATTCGCGATATTCTCTTTGGTTATCGCATAATTTTCCTTTCAATCCAATATATTTTAATATTGCGATTATTTATTATTTGATTCAAAATATATTCAAGTATAGAGTCAACTTATTATGCTATTTTCGCGGCGTAAATTGGGACACGAACCATAAACCATTTTACGTCGGATTTTATAAATCGTCTAATCAGTAATAACCAACTTCGCCTGATTTATTTTTTTCTTTAATTGACAAAATTTGGATCTATATGCATTTCCGTTTCGATATTTTGTATATCAATTGCTCGTTCGTAAGTTTATGGTGGTAGATGACAGTCGGTTTCCACTTGATCTTCATGAACATCTCACATATGCTAGAATACAATTTGGTTGGTCCCAGTTTTCTTTTGCGCCAATCTTTAATATTTCCATATCGTCTGGGACAGGGACGATCACCGATCGCATCAGTCTGTATATCATTCCGACCGGCAAATGCCCGTGTCATATGCCACAAGCGTTCTTGTTTGTAAAATATCGGACATAGTTATCACTTTACAGATATCTTGATGTCAATATTATAGAGTAGAACAAATTTTCTAGGCCATAAACCATATTCACGTGAATTTAGACCAATACCGTTGTATTTACTGTCCATAGTTCTCTTTGGATCCGTTCAAACTCTCCAGATATATGTTGTTTCGAACACGTACTTTCTTTCACTTTAAATGGTAGGTATAAATTTCGTCATTATAAGTGAATCTTTGCCACATGTTTTTTCTAAGCGCTTCGTTCTATACTGGCGAGAGCCAGATAAGGGAACACATTACCAATCCTAAGCGAATTCTAAAGGGGATAATACACTGTCAGCTCGAATATTTATGTTACATTATGCAACTTTCCACGTATAAAAAATAAATATATTTTTGCACGCGGATCAAGGCAGAATGATAGTTAGGTTACACATATGAGATGATACTGTGGTAAAGCGAATATGGAAATTCGCTATAGAGAAAGTAGTCGCATTCCCGTTATGTCCGAGCCAGTTAACGGCCGACGGCCCGGTCCTAAATCTGGTCAGATCGCGTCCATTGGACAGGCAGACTAAAATGAATTATAGATCGGGCAAGTTGGGACCTGCGATTTTGGATCAAAACATGAGGCGAAAGGTAGCGTTGGCGATCAGTCGATCAAGAAGGGAACTGCGATCAGCAAGGCCATCGCGTTCAAGATGGCGATCGAGATCGTGATCAGTGATTAGGTAGGTGATCGCGATCAAGTTGGTGTGGAGCACACCATGTGATCCGCGATCAGCAAGGTGATCGCGATCAGGAAGTGATCGAGATCGGTATCATTGCTTAGGTATGTGATCGCGATCAAGTTGGTGTGGAGCACACCATATGATCCGCGATCAGCAAGGTGATCGCGATCAGGAAGCGATCGAGATCGGGATCATTGATCAGGTATGTGATCGCGATCAGACAAGCAGATCAGGTGTGGGCCACGCAAGTACAAGATCGCTACCGTCTGTAGAGAGCGACATGTGGCAAACGATGACCAAGACATTTATATGGGGATAGGGTTGCTGGGTTTGATAGGTTAATATTGAACAGAGTTCAATTTGCTTCAAAGTACACGTGTCGACTTATCCTCCGGGTGGATCATAGGCCACCCGACGTCAACCAAAGGTTTACACTCTTTGATCAAGTGGAATCCCTGGATTGTTTGGCCAGGGATCAAGATCTCTCAAACAACACCCCAAATGCGACTGGACTCAGGAAGCCCTTTGTGGTTGAGGACCCAAGATAGCGAGACGGCTCAATTGGTGAGAAGGCTCGCGAATCAAGGTCTACCTTTGGACAAGGCGATCTGTTACAGATTAGGGTGACTCATATCGAGCACCCCATAAGCATACAAGTGATCGTGTGACGAATTTCACGTGATCACACCAACGCCGATCGTGGTGTGAAGATTTCCACACCGTGATCGAACCTCGACCCCATCGCAAACACGGTCATGTTTTCCATTGACACGAGTCCACCTAAAAGAGTGCAACCCGCCCCACCGACGAGTACACAAGGTTAGGAAGGCTATCAAGAACACGGAATCGGAAGCCCCCTCCTTTAGTCGGTCGTCCGGGCGCCAGTGGATAGTTAAATCGACTCCTTAAAAGAGCGATCATTACTCCACCACAAAACCCTGGTAATTACCACATTATTCAAGCTACGATACATTATTTGCCACGCGCCTCATATAGCGAAAATATTTTTTTATACGGCTGTGAAAAAAATGATGGAAGCCCCTGACGGATACAAGTGGATACCTTAAGTAGCTCTCGTATTATAATGGAAATGACGATAGAAAGAGTCTGTACCATAAATTTAAGATACGACATCGGTTTTTTTCGTGAAGAGAAAACCATATGGCTTTGACGACATTCGTTTTTCTCGTCGTAAAGAAAGCAGTGCAAATAGGGCAGCAAATCAGTGTGGATGTATATAAAAAAGTGTGACATTAGGCCATATAACCGATTCGCAAAAGTAAAAAAAAGCTTAAACAGAAGCTGATCATATACATACAAGCAAGATTGTCAGCACCACAAACTTTGTGCAGTATAGCGCTGTAACTGAATCGCCGACAATATGTTTCCCGGGGTTTGGCAGAAATAAGGCTTGAATGTCGACTTTTTATAGACGTTAGATGCGTAAACTTCAGTTCTACTATTAGTTACAGATTAATGATAGCGCTTGAAATAGCTCACTTGTGCCTGATCTAGAATGCTAGTTATATCACATCTCTTGTGGCATTCATCATGTGAAAATACCGTGAAAGTAACGTGCATGTGCTCAAAAATGTGACTGCATGAGCAAATAAGGCCAGAATCGTGGCAAAGCGATCACGAGTATTACCGTTGAGGTGGGCCTTAAGAGCCCACAGATCACATAGCGTCAGTAAGGTCTATATATACTCTGATTGGAGGATACAAGCTGAAACAGGTGGATCACGATCGTGTACCCGAACTTATAAGATCGCGAAATCGTTAATGGCAAGGACTGGATATGTTGTTTTCCCTAAGAAAAATTCGTCATCTAAGCAAGATATCATTAAAGATATAGAGATCAACCAGAGATCGTGATCCCAACCAGAAATCACGTATTAACTAGAGATCGCGAGATCACTAAAAGATCGCGAGATTACCAAGAGATCAAGAGATCGCCTAGCGATCGCGAGATCCTAGAGTCAGCTGCGTACAAGCTGGTTGTGGAATACGCCAAACATTTCGGAGAGAACGCACTTGGTATAAGCTACATAATTACATGGAGACGCTCTTCTGGAGAGGATAGACGTGGCCTCAAAGTTTGTGAAACGGAAACGCCTAGAGATGTGTTAGTTTTTAGATTTGATAGGTTAACATTAAACAAACTTCAATTTACTTCCCTTTGAACAAGACACTTGGCTACATCCCCCAAGGAAGAACTCACTTTGGAATCTCAACATTGGAGGATTACACTCGTATCCGATAGCAAATCCTCTCGATCGCTTGGATTCTATCTTCGCCCGACGTGTCACATGTCGTGCAGGAGCGCATTTTGACCTCACGATGTTTCATGGGTGCCACGCGTCCTAGCCGTATCAGTCCCTGTATCTCCTGGCTAGCAATGTAATCTCAATTGGATTTATGCGCTCGGCGACGTAATCAAGAACTTTGACATGGATTAATTCTGGGCAAGAGTCACGGCAAATTTTCGGGCGGGGCACGAACGTATATTTTGGGCCTCCAGATGCTCAAGGCAATAGTACCGTGCGTTTCTCGACATAAAGTAATACTTTAATAATGTGGCGATTGATTACTTAAGATGCTAAAGCTATAAAATTATTTATAGAGTAAAAAAGAGTTTAATTTGATTCGAAGTACATGTGTCGACTTCTCCGTCGTGTTGAATTACTGGCCACACTACATCAGAAAAAGTTACAAAATTAAATTAAGTGAAATTGCTGAAATGTTTGGCCAGATATCAAGGACTCTTAAACAACGCTCGTAATGTAATCAGGCGCAGCAAACGAGTAAAGGAAACGGGTGCATGATAGCTATACATCTCAAGTGGTCGTAATATCAAGCAGATCCAGCATCTTCTTTGGACAAGACGACCTCACAGAAATCAAGATGACTCATATCGGCCAACTTAAAAGTACACTCGCATTCGTGTGAAGGTTTCCACGCGATAGTCTTAATACCGAACACGGTCAAGTTCGACATCGACTTGATTCCACCTGGAAGAGTGCACCACGCCCTACCGACGGTTACACAAGGTGAATAAAGTTTACAGAACGAAATCGGACTCCCCTCTGTTAATCGGTCGTCCGGGAACCAGTGAAAAGCTGAATCCGACTCCTTAAACGAGCGATCGCCACTCCACCACAGATGTAAAGCTTACGTTCAACGCAAACCTGGATTAGCGGAGTCTTAATGGTCTTCTTTTGGAGGTCGGTCATACTTTTGATTAGGAAGATGTATATATAAATTGACATACCTAGTCCGAGGCGCTCATCCCTCCATCATGTTATTAGGAATACAGGCAATAATACGAAGTTTGAATGCATACGAGAAATTTAAAATAGAAACAATAAAGCTGTACCTACGGCTTCATAATTCATGATATTGAGTGCTGATGAATTGTGCAAGGCTAGCACGATAGACGCGGTAGAAGTTTAGTTGAGTATGGTGAATATTCGATGTGGTACGAACCAAGAAGAGAAGTATTGAAATAGGATATGCATTACACGCTGATGGAAGCAGATTACAAGCACTTTGTCACCGATGCATATGTATAACACTCAAAATCAAGTAGACAGTACAGTGATCTCCGGAACATAAATGGATGAAATTCGGTCGACCGCGACGCATCACAAATCGGTTGCCACATTCGGCGGCGCACTAACAATTTCTTTAATCATATCCTTATAAACCGTGTCGGATATTATCAGGATGATCATAGAATACAAAGGCTGGAGCTAGTTTGAGTATATTAATAGCAAATGATCACATATGTCCTTTCAAGACCAACATCGAAGTAGTCGAGGCGGTACGAACGCCTATTGCTGGTAACATGTCGATGAAGCTGCATAGCAAAGCATAAATGGCTCTGCCCACGATCAAAAACATTATTTTTATTGAGATCAGGAAATTAGAGCTCTCAAATAATTATTTTACGACATAAAACAATCGCTGCCTGCAGACCACATGATTTGGAGTATGCCGATCCTAAAGCCACGGTAAAGTGCAACCCTACGGCGTATTAAGTAGCACACAAAGCATAGTTGTATCTGGTAGAAAGATGGTGTGATACTGCAAATGGGAGGAGGTATAGGCAACGCGTGGTTGACCTTTATAACTATTTGAAGTACTACACGCTTCTGGCAGAACTTTACGCAAGTCTGATAAAGCAGCTATTGTATGCACGATAGTACGATGGCAGAAAAGGTACCCTGATAAAGGACTATACTGACGACTCAAACGGATTACGTGGCGGCGGTAAATCTGGAAGTAAACAACACGGGGTGTGAATTGGCGGTGCAATTTCGGGGAATCAAAGAGTCATCATTTAGCAATACAAATATACAATAAAGGCGCAACAATTTCTTAAGAATAAGGCAAAGTTGAAGTATACGGGCACACGGGAGTAGAAGATCGAATTGGCGCGTGATATAACGACGAAAGAGTGGTAAAAAGCTTAGTATTCACATATAGAGGAGATGGTGGCGGTTTCATCATAGATATCGCTAATACGCGGATATTGATGAATCGATATGGGCGTCGTCGAAGCAGGGTAATCTTATGTAGCACCTGAACAATAAGATTGCAACTAAAATAAAGATACTCAATGATTTAATACATATGACGAAAATTTACCCGTGCTATCCAATTCAAAGCAGACCCCTTCATAGCCGCCTCGACAGATTGTAACGAAAAAGATTACATGTGTTGCTTAAGATAGCTTCCATTTGTATTTTTTTTAACTATATACACCATCTCCATATTTTATTTTTCCGCTACAGATTCTGTTACGTTCTCGATACATAATGATTAAAATTATTGTTAAAGGTCGAAATACCGATTTGTTCGTCGGCAATATGACGACGACAGAAAATTATGAAAGATGGATATTATAATTTAAATGGGAAAAGCGATGACACATTAGCATCTACATAAACATATGTAAGTACGTGATATTAGTCTCATTTGGAACTCATGGCTTGTTCCCTATCTCAAAATTGATGATACGGTCCATTAGTTGTCCTACATTTTCAAGTGTCTTGTGCTTTTTCATTTCGAAAAAATGTTAATTCATGTACATTAAATTCGATACAGGTTTCTATTTTATGCCGTATTTGTCTGTTTAGTTACGTTTTGATGTACACTAAAACTTTAAATCATCAGGAACGACATAGTTATCACATTTAACTGTCTGTAAAAGATAATATACCCAATTTAATATGATATAGTGATGCTCAGAAACTGATGGCGTTTGCATAAAAGTGCAAAATTTAGGCTAGCAAATGCTTGTGATGATATAGACGTTGCCTTAAGTGAATCACCTGTCGGGATGGAAAAGAGCACACATACCACGATCGAAAATGCTACGACGAGTTTGCCGAATGATCTTCTTCTTTCGTATTATACGGTAAGAACGTTTTGACACCATTATTATCCTCCCTTGCGTAAAATAACGTCGAATTGTTTGTTATATCGGATGGTAGCACATCTAATCTCATCCAATCCTTCATAGAAAATTGAATACAATAACCGATGCACAAAATTTCATCGCGGATAGAATATGCAGATATGTATATATCTACTTCGCAGTTTCGTAAAGTGATACCAAAAATTTGAAATATGTTTACTATGTACATAACTTCGCCTTCTTATAACCCACGGTAATATTTTTATCTACTATCAACAATTGTAGACCCCGTCCAAATAAAAAGAATAGAAAAATGTATTTAGTTTGACCACTTTATTCCTTTTAGCCGCAACGTTCATGTCAAATTGATGCAAGGAGACGCTGTGGAGGTTACAAATACGTCTGCACAGTCATCTGCGCGCTAACAATCCTGGTTGTGTAGCTACATATATGCCTTGGGTGTTGTCACCATATTAAAAAAACTTAAGAGTTGCATACAATTGTGATTTACCGCCACGTACTGACAATGACTACGATGAAGCGCACATTTACACAATAGCTTGTGTAATATGAAGTACGATGTGATGCATACAACTAAAAAACATACGCACTGCTATTGCGTTTAGATGTGTATGCTCAATGATGATTACAACAGGCTTGTGTAATGTGAACAAGTGTTGATGCTTTTCTTAAATGATTCTCGCCAAATGAGGGACAATGAGCGTTAAACAAGCATGAAATCATTACAATGTATTGATTTCGACGGCTACTATATCCGTGATGAAGCTGATTACGCGTTTGTTTGCAACAGATAAAGCATGACAAGAAACTCATATTCTACCATGTGCAATAGAAGTGTTTCGGCACCCCGATGGTGGGCGCTATAGTGATTTATTTATGATATACTAAGCCGTACTCTATCCTTCACAACTACTGAGCTAGAACTCTTTTATATATAATTATAGACATCTATCCCATTACAACTACAATACCTGGCATCTCAAAAGTAGCACTACAAGAATGGTCTATCATGACACCGTTTTTTAACAATTGATAAGCAATATTGCGCTGTAAGGCGTCGCGAGTATTATCGTTCTGGTATCAGTATCATTATCTGGTATAATATACCATCAAATTGATCCAGTATAGCTGGCCGAACAAATGTCAATCGATTAATCAAGGATCAAATCTATTTTGGCAATCTGAATGTCAGAGAATTCACGAACTAATGATGATAAATCGAACAAACGTAAATCTAGTATTGAGGAATTACGAATATGTCTTCTTTAGATGTCTGCGATTTGAAATAATGAAGAGAAAAAAATCATTTTACGCTTTGAAGTGACTAGTGAATAATTCATATGGCATCTTATACCAAGCTAATCAATTTATTTTATTAATCGTGATACATAATAGAAAAAAAGAACCTGGTACGTAGTGTAGGGAGGTGTAGCCAGTTAGAAATGCGTCAATACTAGCTATCAGAACAAAAAATAAAAAGATGCCATGTAGGTTATCAGGCAAATCTTATAATTAGATGAGCAAGTTCATTACTAAAAATACAGAACAAACCTCCCATATGACCAACAAGGGCATATAATAGCTTTTTGAGACGAGGTAACACGTCTGTTCTTCGGACGCCGCGACAGACCAGTTCAGAATATTTGTTACGAGTCAAAATGCCGAGATAATTTGTCAACGGCTCCAGTGGACATTTTATAATGGCCAAAATACGTGCTGGAATACAATGAAGTAGAAATGTGCGTTGATCAAATATAAATAAGGCCACTGAGCACGAGCGAGAAATGCGCCTACCTCGGTTTGGAAAAGGCTATTATTTTAGAGTACGATGGAGCGGCCTCACGCTATGCGTAGCTATAGAACAAATTATGTCAGAAAGATAGAGCGCTAATGAGATGTACAGGTAAATCAAATAGTCATTTTGACAGTAAATCTTGATCTATATATCACACTTGAGCATGCATAAGCCAATACAGGCATAATTCTGTGGATTGCTGGCGGTTAATTTAATACCCTGTAAATAGCGAAAGTTTAGCTGACTATCCATTACTTTGAGCTATCACTACTTATATTTTGTTACTTATTGTATATTATACTACCGTATCGTCGATTCTGCGTATAAAAATGGTGGGTCACTTAAATCAAATGCAAAGCGCCGATGACATAATATAAATGCGTTTTACTCAGCGAATTAGCATCTCTCTCCTTTTATCTTTATGTAGGCTCATTCGATAATCATCATCATAGATGGATTCATCAATCTATCCATCTTCCTTTCTTCTCCTTCGAAGCCGTTAATTTCTCATTCGCAGATATTAATTGCGACGACATGAAGTCGTCGCGTATTGATTTTTTACAAATAATATTCTTCTTAGGTGAAAAGCTGCATATTTATCTACATTTAGATTTTTGTAAGCGGGAATACACTAGTGGTCAATTAATTTACGTAGAGAAGCGTATGGATTATGGATTCAAGATTTCATGTGTTAAGAGCGAGCTTTGCAACCGACAAAGAGCTTGATCTACCTCTTCAATTGACAAGCATATTGATGAAATATCCGTCTAATCTTTGTAATTTGTACTGTTATATAGAGCTTCGATTTCCAGTTAATTATATATAGACATTATGAGTAAAATCTTGAGTATGATGCATGTGTTTCATATACGATTGATAATTGGGAAAATAAATGACGTATATGAATTGTGGGGTCTAGATCACTTTAGAATCGACAAACTCCGGGACTTAAAGGTTTTAAGACGATCGACTAACAACAGCCTACATGTGTAGAAGCCTTTAGATGCGATCATATGTTGCCCCTTTAAAGGTAGAAATTGCCAAATACATCAATTATACTTTGAGCAAGGTACTCAAATTGGGTTGAGAATCGCAAATATTAACATCTACTGGAAGGCGATTTAGTGCACTTCACTTCGAAATAATTATATAGATATATGGTGCTAAAATATACGAAAGGATAATTCGCTCCTTGTCATTACTGCGAAGCACGACGGTTGTTGGACAAGGTAATGTGTGTGAAGATATTGATATATACTTGTAAGCACAAATCTCATTCCCAGTCATTGAGAATCTTTGAAATAAAAGATAGCATATTCGCGACCATAATATTAGATTACTAAATGTGATGTATTGCACCACAACTGAGCGTTTTCTAGAGTATAAGGGCATATGAAAGATTCAAATGAAGGAGCATACGCTTACGATATATAAATACATGTCCTAGTTGTTGAGTCAGATGTTTACAATGGCATGTAAAAGACAGATCAAAGTTCAATCACAATAGACCCAAAACAATAAACAAGATTTCAAATATCTATGTCATTGTTTCTATGAAAAAAACGAAAACCATTAATGGTCTTAATTGAAAAGAAAGCGCTAAATGATGTCAAAAAGATTATTAATAAACTGTCAGGCCCTATTTATCTGTGAAACGTATCCGGAACAATGCCATTAGGCAGTTGGATACATCTAGCAACATCATTAAATTTTAAGGCAACATGGAAGTAAAAATATTTATACAAAGTATAAAGGGCCAGGACGAGGGGCACACCCCACTTTTGCCTTGGGCACACTCGACCACCTAACATGATACAAGGGACTTGTATTTTATGGTGCAGAATAAGTAAAACACTTAGTCACTTACCACTGCCCGATATGTCCCTATCTAAAACGGTAAATGCACTCGTGCGCGAGTTTTCATCAAAATATCTTGGCCAGGGCGGTATACGAACGGCAACGCCTGCAGGGATTCTGCTGTCTCGAAGAAGGTATACATTCCAATAGTACAGTGCCAAAATCTGACCATCGGCAGTGGCAACGACATCCGAGTTTTTACGTGCTCACAGTCACAAGTCGTTTGTAGCCGGGCCCCCAACGATTTACACGAGTCGAGAGCGTAAAGTCATTGCGTACTTTGCTGAAGATCTCTACATGACACACGCCGATAACGTAGAAATACTTCTGCAAGCGTAGAACAAACTTCGCGCGTGGCAGGAGGCAAGCAAGTCCAGAAAAATTCCATTTGACCGTTCGGTTACTGCGTAAAAATTGTGGCATGACTTGCACGAGTCGCCGACATTACGGCTTAGCGCGTTTACAAAAGAGGAAGACACAGCGCTTCGATGGGTAGCTACAAGACAAGAATACCTGAATCTATGCTGCTGAAATTTGAGACGCTTTCGAGTCTCTTTTCCGCTTGCCACACCAAGATTCAGTGTTCATCTGTCGCTCACCGTAAGTTGAGACAAGCAAGAAACATTTCGCAATGCATTACTATGATGTGCAACCTGTGACGACGGTCAACTCGCAACGCAATGCTGTCGCTCGCAAGAATCGACTATCGAGGCACAAAAGATGGGGTTTTGCATATAAAAGACGGATTCGCGTGACGCCAAGAGAAGTACAGGAAGACGTATTAAAAATGCAGGGACTTGGCATGTGTCCGCCGAATTTATCTCATAAGGTAAGCTAAATCATTCACCTTGTTTCGCATGAATTTCATCTTTTTGAATGATGTCGAATGACCATTGCGCCTCTGCATCATCTTCAGCACCTCCGCAGCATCTTCAGCACCTCCGCTACTCCACAAAATCAAGTTGACCGAGAGCCAACGCGATGCCAATGAGCACAACAGCAACCATCCACAGCGCGTGACTGAACTCGGACACTTTTTTCAGCTGCAGCGGACGCTGCTTGAAAACAGCTTTTCTCTCGGACGCCTCGGTCTTACCCAGCAGACGTCCATCCCAGCGTATTTTATCCTCCTTCTCCTGCTCTACCACTTTTTCCTACAGCATCGTCATGGCTTTACGGATATTCAAGTCCGTCGGGTGGTGCGTTGCAGCTCGAGTGAGCTTTTCCTAAGCTTCCTCGAAGCACGGACAGACACGTACCGCGTGCAGTATTTGTGGAATTACAGCCAAATTCTGTGACAAGTTACGTATTTACACATATAATGTGAAGTCCTGATTATCATTTTAGGAGGGAGGGTATGCCCGTAGCAAAAATGGGGTGGACCCCTAGCAAAAGTGGAGTGGTCCCCTAGTTGTGGCCAATATAATTCTCTAAATATAAAGGCTCTTTCACAAAGTTTACCGGGTATGGCACCATTGATTACTAACGTACAGTCGACAAAGTTTTGACACATGTACGATGAGCAATCTTGCATAGAGTAATATTATCTAACCTAACAATTTTAATGATGGGTATATATATTTATATATGAGCTACCTTTTAGTAAGTGATTTTACAAATCACATTTCCAATGGCCACGCGTCGCATAGCTCGCTCCGAAAAGGAATTTTGGTCCTCCGAAGCCTTCGAGCATCACCGCGCTTTGTATCAAGTAAACCCCTTAGTTATTTATCTAGGCTGTGGTATCGACAAATGAAGTCCAATTTATTCGCTGTTGGACGCAGCAAAGTTATAATGTATTGGAAAGCCTCATTTGACGTATGGATCGGTTAAACCCTGATCTAGTTCAATCTATCTGTTTGTACTAGTCTACTTAAGTTCCAGTAGGTAGGATAAAATGTGACATTTCTATTAAAGAACAAAATAAGCGGCCAAAGAACAAATAATGCGATATTAAATAAACTTCGACTGTCAATCTCGTATATAGAACATAATTACAATACCTTTCGAAAAAGATATAACACAATGGCCATCACGTCCGCAATACGTATCGCATAAAAACTTATATATGTTTTGGGCCTTAAAGGCCAACTTAGGCTAGCCTGTTTGATGGGCATACAAACCATAACGATGTACACGGGTCGAAAACCTCTTCGTAACTTCTTAAGTCTGGGCGCAAATGTGAGTATTTAATGAATACAAACATGTCTGGCTCGCGACCATTTCAAACAAGATGCATTACCCAAACTGACATCTTTTTTAATCAACAGATACAAAAAGGATAAATGCGGCCGAGATATAATACAGAATATATATATAATTATGAAATGTTTTTTAGGTTAATATATCGATCAAAGCATCTTCTGAACATAGCCACGATATACTGTTCTGCTATATGCGTTAAAGTAAGCTATTTTCTTTAAGGAAATTATATTATCATAATGTAAAAGCATTGCAATTTATTCTGTCACCGATAATAATTGCATAATTGTTCCATATATTATATCAAACGTGACAATTATTAGACATTATTGGATGCACGAATTCAACAATTGAAAAAACCATCAAAATTGCTCTTTACAGTGCGAATGCGGCATTGTAAAAGAGGGATTGAGCCACATAAAAACAAATTTATTGCGATCAACTAATTTTGTTCAATCGAGCTCTGATTATAGGCGTGCTGATATGTCACAAAATATGATCAATATACCCAAGGACATAATGCAGGTAGGAAGCTAGCCAATAAAGTTCATCGAACGCATCAGGAAGTTTAGTTTTTTATACTTAGAAGTAAGGACCAGCTATAATGCTGCCATAAGCGAAACAATTGCACATTTACAAGGCGCACGCACGATAGTATGCGATAGCGATGTAAGTATACGATGCCTTGAAATACAAAAATCAATTTCGTCATATCAATCATGTCAGTCGCTAGGGAATTCAATCAAGTAGGCATTCTTTTCAGATGTCTGTGTACATACTTATATTGTATAAAGTGGTCTTATTCATTCGATCACAAAATTGGTAGGAAAGTTAATATTTCTATCATCATTGTTTTTTTAATTTCATAATTTGCATATGACTTAGCTATTCTACACACGCATCTATGTTTTGTGTCAAAATCATATGTAGACCTATTTACCTTTACTGGTCTCCATTTCTAGTGCTGTAGCTGTCGCAATTCTATAAGGTATCTTTATGAGCGCAGAGATCGTACAATTTTGCTTATTTATGACACATCTGCATCGTCTAGGCTAGTATTTTGTTCATATTTGGCTTGCTAGCCTCGGCGATAAATTCGTCGTTGCATTATAAAATGGTGACTGCAGAAGGGCGGGCAAGAATGCACGTTTATACATCAGTGGAGCAAACAAACCCGCACAACCAGTAGAAAAATAAACAACCTAGATAGGAAAGATTCTATCTGAAAGTGAAGTTTATTCAGAGCAAGCAAACTACTAAGAACGAAGTGCAGAAATGACGACAACCTGAGTTCAGTACTAAGACTTATGATGGCAACCGGTGTTTAGATCGGTGGCGAATTCATGTCATTCATACTCTATCTAGTATATAGCATCATTTATTAAATAAATAGCTAGTAATACCAAACATCTTAATAAACGTGAGAGAATCATAGGAATACCTGCGAATGAAATATATGTATAAATAATTTTTTGGATAGAATCCAATCTTTATGTTTAGGTCTAGTAAGACATTATCAAACACAACCATAAATTGTTTTTTGCTTGTCAACATACTATACACATGATAACATCATGTCTGTGTCTGTGGTTATAAATAATATATTGAGGTAAATTATATGTAACTTGTGTCGAGTTTTTTGAGTTGATTGATGCACGATATTATAGAATTGACAATTCTGAGGCTTTAGAGTTTGCTGTTTGTAACGCCGAAGAGATCTGCTCGCACCCCGCATATTTAATTTTTGGTCTTTCTCAGTTTTATTCAAAGAAAGGATTCGAAATCTGAAATCAATTTCATATTACCACAGCCCTACCCCCTCAACAATATTTTGAGTAAAGGATTTACACGGTCTTTTGAATGTGTTCAAAATTATACACATGCAATAGATTTATAAGCTACAAATTAGAAACACTGCGAAGAAGAATGTATAATCGGACTTAGTAATATAGTAATCTAGCATCTCCCAACATATTGGTCGCAATAATATATAGAAACATTATTTTCTGTTTTCATTGTTAGCACCAATCAAACATCAAATTGTATTACATTTTATTGGTGTCTATTAGGCAGAAGAACGCGCACATGCACCATATCTATAAAAATATATGAACTTCAACGTATGTAAACATGATGGGATTACACAACGCGTGACAACCGAAATCTTATTTGTGGCCACACCAGGGATGGCATTCCATTAAAAATGATATTAGATAACCTTATCAGTTGTCCGGGGCTGACGTGGGTCAGCCACCAAGTATAAGATTTTTATTAAATATTTAAAAGGGGCATTTGCGGCTAAACAAGGTACGTTTACTCTAAAAATTTCCTTTCACATAATAAAATAAAGTTTAGTTCTCCTTTAAGTCTCTTAGAAACACGTGATTCTAAAGGTGTATTCGGTTAAAAGAAAGACTAGCCTTGTTAAGACATAGACACCTGAGCAAACTGTGCAGTCAATTCGTTGAATCGTTAGATCTCTTGGAGATGGACCTAGCACTTCGAGATCGTTGACCCGTAGGAACGAGTTCATGTAATGAACAAGATTGAACGCTATCCATGTAGCCTTCCTCTGGCTAGGGGATGTACTAGCTCCGCTGAAACACAAATTTCTCTAAATACGGATCAATCGTCCATTACACATGTAATCCAAATTAAATTGCGTGATGATGATGAGGTGCAGGGTCACGACATTTTTGTACTAGAATTCTTCCCATGTAATATTAAGGCTAGCTTAGACCTAGCAGCATCTTAGTTTGTACGAAATGAGATTCTGCTGGTGTTTATTAAAAATCGATAGGAAGTTTAAATAATTATATCATACCATACTTATTGATTTTCCATATATACTCATGGTCCAACGTTTATCTTCGTTTATTTCTATGATTAATGAAAATTCCTAGCTTTATTGAACAATGAATATATCATTGATCGATCCATTTTTATCGATATTTACGCAACGTTCATGCTACAAGTACTGAAATTATGTAATGAAGATTTCATGTCGAAGTCCGGCTACTTCTGACCAGTCAAATTAAGAGTCAAGGCATACGCCACGGATAGCTTGAAGGTATTAACGTATATGACTATAGTAGATACTACTCAATTTACAATTTATGTGGCACGTCCTTGTTGTGCCTTAAGGACCTTAAGTAAGTCTACCCACCTGTTTCGCCTCCTATCTAGCAAATTTATCACACGTTTATTCTCTGATAGATAATATATGGTCATTTATAGCCAGGTGTCACAAAAGACTTGCTCGATAGCTTAGGCAAGCGATCCACACCAGAACAGACTAAAATTGGTATATTTAGGAGGCTGTTTGCTTCGCTATATCGAGCTAGGAGGAGTCAACCGAGCAATTAATTCGCAAGTGCTGAAGCAAGTTATATCGTATAGAATGTGACGACGACCAATATCACCTAATTACTCGATACAACAAACGCATTGGTCGATCTATGCGTAAGAAGCTAATAGAGGCCATGGAGGGTTTACCTTGCGGTAGCGAGAAGGTGATAATATCAAGAAACAGAACAGTCTCGATTATCGACAGAATATGAGCACCCAGGGCAGAAAAAATTCTAGATTCTAGATAATAAATTGGGCTATCTATTCGCTCCAGCGTATGGTATTGCGGTTCTTGGTGATTTCATGCAGACACTACCTCCAGAGATATAGGTGAGTACAACGTAAATATTGATACGGGTTTTGATGTATATATCATATCTTGATGAAAAAACACTTCCACATTATACATACCGTAGAGTAATTGAAAACAACCACCTTTATATTTTCGAGCATAGTGATACGACAAAGGAAAAGGCCAATGCGCGTAATCTTTCTCCTACGATTGACAGGCAAATATTCTTTGATCGCTGGAAAAATATATTTGTCAAATGCTAGGTTCAACTTCCTCTATCTTTATCTACTATGACTTTATAGTATATAATTCTGTAAAGCTATTAGCTACGGATTATCAATTCAAGACATCAAACATCACCAAGTAGTTTTTGTATGTGAATGAAATTGTAAAACATAGTTTGCGCACAAAGGCTCATCTTCATTAGTATGAAGAAGCTCAATAATTTTGTTATAATATATATTTGCATCTGTTACAAAACTATCACGGGTATTTAGTATAAAACGTTGTCGCCTAATTCATCCACCTACATATTGATCAGGATTTCTGAATCTCTTTAAAAAACTGCCATGTCTCACGATAGTAGAATATCACCTTGTAGGTTCTTGGAATATGATAAAAAGGGTATGCCAGTTACATTTATTATGAAATAGGACAGGCGGAATAGAATCTTCATTCCGCTGCCAACAAAGTGTTATCCGTCGACTGCAATCGGTCGCCTAGCGATATGTCGACTTAATAAGAAGACAAGATGTCGAAAAAATGAGATGAATAATATGCTGGAAATGTCACCGATCGCGAGATTCGAGTGGATGATCAAACAAGTAATCAAGACGTGAGCGACATTGATAAGCGGTATAGGTTGACCAGATTTACTTGTGATCCCCACATCATGCACTCTTTTTGTATATCCAGACCAAGTTCCGTGCTAGGATATGGAAAACAGAATATTTGTGCTTGGCGTGAGGGCGAGATCTGCATCATATATCTCTCCCATCCGAAAATATGTCGATCACAAGTAGATCGATCTGATTGTAATGGTAGAATCGACATCATAAATGGGAGACGGGTTTCGATGTCGACTAGTGGTTGCCGATATATTATGCGGGTACACCATCCATTAGATCCAGACTTCTATGGTGAAATAACGTTTACTGCAATAAATAAATAAAAGAAAAAACGACGATCTTTCTTATAAGGACGATGTGTGTGTGCGCTCTGACTTAGAAAGATTTTAAGGTTACATATATGCATCAAAAAGTTCCCCAGTTGTCTGAAAACGGGTGTGAAAAGGATATCTATGAAAAATTAAATGATGATCAGACAGAGCAAACCCATTAGCGTATCAATAAGCTTGATCTACAAAAAAATGGACAGAACTAAGTATTTGCAGTTAAGCAATTTAAAAGGAACTATGTAACGGATCGAAGTAGCTCGAATCGAATAATCACCAAACAATGGTGAAATCGGGTACAATATGTAATTAATTGGCCCCCTCCCTGATTCTGTACCATTCATAATTAAGGTCATCATCGAAATAAGTCTACCTAAAAGTTCTCTATGCCCTCGGCCGACGAAATCTAAGGTATTCAAAATTTCTAATGATATCATTTTACTACCTCCAATTCTCACTCTTCAGGTCGCCAATGTAGAGTCGAAATTAATTTATCAATGCTATAATCTATCGCCACCACACATGTACTATGATGTTGAATACAATTAAGTCTGTTATACATGAATAGACCTTACTTTTTCTAAATTATGTTGTATCTATAGATGGCAACTTGCGGCTGAGACCGTATGCTAAAATGTAGCAGCAAGATAAGTCAACATGATTATATACAGTAATAAGAGGCGACCGTAATTTTATATGCATATTATTAAAGGTATATTACATCTTTCAGGTTTGTTAATCATCTATGATGTGGAAACATGTCGCAATACACTGTAGCCCATTGATCGTTCCCTTAAATTACACATAATAGTAAACCGAGTGGATTAAAAGTCAAACCAGACAATATAAGTAAATTTACACAAACTAAACCAAGTCGTTTAATATTATCATCTGCACAAAAGTCGTATAATTCAGGATCCTAGATTTTGCCGGGTTTGGTAGCAGTATATTCGTACGCTTTGTTTTTAAAACGTAGCTCATAGATCATATAAAATCGCTCGATCTAGTCTAAAAAGCCATTACTTTTACCGGTCCTTATTTCGTCGCAACGTAATATATTCAGTACACACCAACACACGAATACCGATGCACAAAGCTTGCACAGGCATAATCGCAAATTTAAGAAAAAATCAACATAAACAATGCATCTACGTCGAATAGTGCGGTTTACGCGAGGGTGGGATTCGAACGTCTGACAAATTTAATTTAGAACATAATTATACCCCATTTTATGTGGATGAGAGAGCTGATAAATGGATATACTTTAACAATTATGGTATCAAGATCGGTGAAATAAAGCAATGTTTGCTGTAGGTTATAGAGTGCATGCAGGAGGATCCATTGTCTGCATTTTGACGTAGCACGAAAAATCTTCCAAAACAATGAATAAACATACTTGATATACATAAAGGTTTAGAATTTTAACGTTGATTAATAGTAAACTTAAATAATACGACTTTCCAAAAAACTCTACTGGAAGTTGGAATATACATTATCGATAGAAGTAGGGTCGAAGTTGATTACATCCCGCTTACAGGTACGCCGAATCCACGTAAAGCTTCATAAAGTGTAATAATTCATACATAATCTTTAACCCACAGGAATTGTACAGATAGTCCTACACTAGAGACCTCAATGCTAAGCCAGCAGTAATATTTATGGATGATGTGTCAAATTAACATTTATATCAGGATATGCTTGCTAACTAGATGATGTGTTGTATATATGCATTGAATAAAATAGGTTAATATGGATAGGTTCAGTATGTGCAAGCGTTTGTACCAATTGCGCAAACCACTAATAGCTTTGCTGTGTCTACTGCATGTAAGCACGCTTGTAGCTCAACTGGTTCGGTGTGGCAACACCATACGAGAGTCTTAGAATCGTTACGATCGACGATAAAGTAACGCTTTTGGGTTCTGGTATATAGGGTGTAGCAGCACTGCCTGGGAGTAGTGACGTTTCCTACTTTTGGGGTAAGGACTCCATCAAAGAGATGTGAAAGGTTCGCTGCTCCAATCGCTGGCAAAAAATAATTGGTGGACAACAGAGTGAAAGCGTACACAGAGTATAAGCAACATGCACAAATGAATGTACGCTCGGACACTGTGGATTCTGTGTCAAAGCTATCACAAGTGTTTTATGGTTAAGTCGGACTGAGTAGTGCACGGATCGCAAGCCTCTTGTATTTCCGAAGAGCTCTTGCTAGAGAATACGAGCTGGAACGGGTGCTTCAACATTACGTGCATTAGGTCAAAGATTGCGCGCTCATGGGTGGCGAGGACGAATATTCTGGTGTACAATAGGATGATAAAGTAAGCAAAGGATGATTTAAAATGAGACCGCTATTCAAACATGAGATCACGATCCCTACTATACTTTTGATCTAACACAGGTCGTGATCCGTGAGACTGCTTTTATAAATCTGATGTGAACCTTGTCAAAAGTAAAAAGTTGCCGTACTTGCTGTGAATCAAAAAAGGTGCAAGGGACGATATGCTAGAAAGGTGAACGCGTGGCCTCCAGTTCTTCGATTCAGATCGGCATACGCGATGTTTTGGGTTTAATTGATTCATATTATATATTATAATCTCTTTAAAAGACACGCATCATCTCTGCCGGGATAGATCTTTGGCATCCGTACGAACCAAGAGCTTCTTCTGTCGTATAATTAAGTGTTCTACCTGGGTTGTTTGGCCCGGTGCGTTTAATACTCCTACAGTTTTCAAATCACTGCAATTGGTCGCATCAAAAAATGAAGGGATAGAGTCCAAAATTGCATTACGGATCAAGTATATATAGGTACGCATATTAAGTGTCCCATTGGGAAAGGCTATCTGGCGTCGATTAAGGCAAATCATATAATGTCCTACTAATAATATAAGCAAATGTGTGAAGGTTTTCACACGACAGCTCCTATCTTTAACACGGTCAAATTCGGCAATCAACTTAAGTCCACCCGCAAGCGGTGAATTCGCCTTATCAACGGTTTCACAAATTAATTAAGGTGAACATCACGTCTGCGGAGTACTCCCCCGTTCGTTGGCCGTCCGGTAGCCAATGGAGGGTTATGATCTTTTCAAAAAATAAGCGATCGGCACTCCACCACTCTTTCTAGAAAATCGTGTCACTAGAATTTAATCTCCAACATCATCTCAGAAGCACGAGATAGAGATATAACCTTGCACCTTAACTCTGTCAGAGAAATCATTTGTTATATAGAAGGCAATATTAATATTATAATTTAATCACCAGTATAAAAATACCCCAGACAATAGGAAATAATTATATGAC
Source organism: Hyaloperonospora brassicae (assembly GCA_947650285.1). NCBI lineage: Eukaryota > Oomycota > Peronosporomycetes > Peronosporales > Peronosporaceae > Hyaloperonospora > Hyaloperonospora brassicae. The sequence continues at coordinate 50,453 of CANTFL010000865.1, read as the reverse complement.
CCTGATTATAAAAAATGCTTTATAAAGTTACGAAGATAAATAATTTTAATGGTTTTGTATTCTATAGTTAAGGTGGCACAAATGATACCTTACGTCTTTGATACTCAATTTTCATTATTCATATGTAGGTTTAGCCTCACCGGCAATTATAAGCGACGACAAATAGGACCTACCTTGCACCTTCTCTAACAACTGGGGCATCCCGTGAAAGAGCGACATACCTTATACCGTCTCATAATTCAATAGAAGCTAAAATCTTCCGTTTGCGTTGTAAAGAGTGATAGAAGACGCTACATAAACCAAGTTCGGACATGATGACAGTCTTTTTGTCGCAAAAATTGAGTTATTTCACATGTTTGGTTCAACGGCAACAAATTCACCACTCCATATCCCGGATTCCATATCTACAGCAGAGTATCAACGGTTCGGGCAACGGATGTAGCAACAGAAGCAGAAACGTCACTAGCAGCATCAACAAAAGCAACAGATCAACAATAAAAGTAACCACAGCACCTACAACAACAACAGCAGCAGCGAACACAAAATCAACATTATCATGATTAACAGAGCAACGAAAATAAGCAATTACAGTAGCAGCAGTAGCAGCAGATTGACGCTATCAATTCAAACATCAGCACCTAAAACAACGATAACAAAAACACAAATACTAGTATAAAAATCGATCGCACCGACTGACTGTGATTAAGTCCGCGGCAGGTGTTACGAAGACGGATCGATGTTTTATGTCTGGCGTCTTTGTTCGCAAATAGTAGCTGCAATGGCAGCACGCCCCCGGTAGAACCCTTTCCGCAGCTTATCTAATAGAGTTAGGGTTTATAACGACCGTATGATAGGTATTACACTCTAACCAAAGTTGAGCGTTTTTTAAGTATCACGTTAACTTTAGCACACTATGACGTAGGGTATCTCTTCTATTTTCGTTATCAAATGGGACAATTTATATCATTTTGGTCTTTTTTATTTTCGATTATCCTCAAGCATTTTTTTTTACTTTTAAAAGAAATTAATCGATTGCTTCGATGCTCCCTTCGGTATATATAATGATATCATGTAAAAAGTTTTAATACATATGTATAGATCTAGTATCACCACAAGAGTATGCCAATATCAAATATCTGCAACGGCGCATCATTTCACATCTTGTCTATCATTTACAAATGACGTACGAGTTCTCCCAAGCTCGCCTTATTCATGTATCAAATACAAAACTTGCAAATACGGCTTAGCCTGACGCTCTTTACGCATTTGACAATTTTATTAATTTGATACAGCACAAACTTTTCTGCGCATTGATTGCTAACTTTAAATTGCTTTTTTTCCGATCTATGAACGCTACACGCATCGTGTAACATTGAACAAAACAAAATGATTTGAAATACAGAATCGTGATCAGTAATATAAACTTATTGGTTGTCTTCACAAATGAGAGTCACATTTTCTTTAATTACCCCGATGCAGTTCCGACACCTTCTTCAAAAGTGCACGATCTGAGACTCTGTTTTTTTCTATATATTTTTATCATTGCGCATAAATGAATACTCATATATTTACATCTTGAGGTACTTTAAAAGACAAACCCTAATTAAACGTGTTTTGCTTGCATGTCGTTTAAGTTAAGTAAGTACGACATCACTAACACAATATTTTGTTTAGGGAATAAGATATGCGCGGTGAATGGTCATGTTGTGAAAAAGCTAATATTTTCGATAAATATCACCGCTCATTCGCGATTAATATTTAATTATCACCAATTGAAGGAGATGGATTCAGGATTTAGGCAAAAATTAATTGGCCGCGAGGAACTGGACAAGTGAAATGATAAAACCAATGTATGAAAGCAACTTAACACTTGTTCTATTGTCTATAAAAATTCACCATCGATCTACAAATGTGTCAACTTGACAGCACTGAACGAGATATTATAATTATTTTTATAAATAGAGCGATAATGTAAAAAATTGAATTTACACATTAAATATAACTATATGTTAACGGCTCTGACCGTTTAAATTGTTTTTTGCAGACGACTATACGATATTTTCCCGATTATATACTATCTCATTTTCATACCACACTTTATTTAATCTAGAACAGCCAATACCTGAATTCATCTGCTGTCCTACATCTATTTTATAATGACATAAAATCTCATTTAGATAACGTAAGTTGCGGCATCGTCTGTAATCGAATAGCGAATTTATATCGTTTAGTCAATTTCTACCTGTACAATCTCTCAAAAAATGGTTCGAAAGAATTAGGGTCACGGTAATATTTTAGGATGGTACAGCCACCATACGCCTTTTCTGCTATCCCGCGTTGAAGTAGGCGATGAAAGACATACGATAGGTTCATTAATAAGCATGTCAGATACGATTTACAACTACTATATTAAGATCATTATGGGAGATACTCCTGACATACGTACTCAGACAAATGTTTGCCGTCGTTGCATAATTTAATATATCTGTTTTCGATTATATAGTTGTAATATTACGATTGCCTTGTTTTAACGCGTACTAGCTAGCACATTGTACTTCCAGATCTCTAAATGATTGTTGTGATAGCTTATTGACCCTCTAATTTGAAAATGTAGTTATTTTACCAACGTTTTTATCCGGACACAGGTAGCTACGCACTTACGATATTGCATAGCTAGCTCTTATTGACTGCAATGAGTACTAGATCTAGTTAGATTGCTTACACGATACGCGTTCGAGTAAAACTTAGTACTAGATAATATCTTAGTAAACAAAAGAATATCATTACACAGTCCTACAATGCGTCTTGTCTAATTCGTCCTAACTAAACTATATTAATATTAGAGCATGTTTAGTGACGTCAACTTACCACCCGTTGCGCGCGTCTAGCAGCGCTTGGTGATTTATTACATTAGAATATTGACCAATGATAGGGCCCCTTGGTACACTGCAACAATATCACTAAACTTTGTGGTATTGCAATGAGAATGACGGACTGAATATTCCCATCATCATTATTTGTAATATTGATGGTATCATTGACAGGCTCACTTCGGTAAATTATTCCATTTGACAGATACCCACACTTGTAATAATGTCGATTGAGTGTCCCCGGTAACACGCCGTGGTAATGAAAGCAATTTTTGGGCTAGATCGACTCCTTAGAAACTAGTATCGCATGGGAATCAAGCCCATGCGACGAGCATATATAGCCGATAAGAATATCTGACCCCGCTGACATGATGGAAAATTCACATCTTATTCTTCATCTCTACCAGCAGCAGAACCTGTTCGTGCAGGTGCATTAGGTACCGTACCACGTGCAGATGATCGCTCCGACGTAGATCATCGACTCGGGTAAATCGGATGTTGAGTCCGACTAGGTTAAAGATTATATGCAACTCGATTTACCTGAAGCGGCTGCTGTCAAGACATCTAGTGAGAATGCTTGGTCAAACAAGATAACTGATAAAATGAATCATATTCTGTCAAAATCGAATGATAAGGCTAATTAGCTATCCTATTCACCTACTTATGCGCACTCACACTTGCGTGATTGAGACGAAGATTCGAGCCGTTGTATATCTGAAGTCCGTGGTATCACACGGTCCGTTAGTACCAGTAATGAGGCTCTTCTTATACAGAGAGCACCGAAAACAAGTTGTGCCTTTTTCCAGAACATTTTATCGACATCTCGTCTGGTGATACAAGCGAACATAGTCAAATTTATTTGCTTGATGCTACGAGGCTTCGCGGCTCGACATCAACGCGAGAAACTATCGCTTTGTAAAAGATAGCAATCTCGTGATATTCTGAAAGCATTAATGCTACGGCGGGAACCACAAGAGCATAAAGCTCATTGTTGGGCGCATGCAGCGCGTGAAGCTGCAATTTTCACGACATTATGCGCAAAGCTAGATGCGAAAAATAATTATCGCATGTATCAGGATCGAGTTGAGCACCTTAAACGGTGCACAAGTTAAGTTGCATCAGTTGGATCGTAAGGTGGATATTCTTTGCACTACGTAGGGTGACCTATGTTCTAATTGACACGACAAATGTTAGGGCGGTATTATGGAAGTAAATTCCCTTTATCTCGCTTGGAAAGCGTTTACGTATCAACTTAGAGCGTGCCACGATGAATAATACGCACTCCGTCTTTTAGCACTCTGTGCGCGTGTTTTAGACGGTTTTCTAACTCATCCGATGTACCAGGTCGTACTGTTAGACCAGGCTCTCAACCCTACAGTCAGCAGCTAGACAGGATACTCACAGCGGTTGTTGGAGAGTGGGACCCCCTTTAGCGATCGAGGTGTCTCATTGGCTGTCTCTTTAATCACGCTATTTCAATATACGATTTACGTGAAAGCGCTGACCCCCATGTAAGTCTACCAAAGGATGTGGTGAAAGCGGGAAAAATAGGTCTGATTCAATTGTCCGACCTGTGAGACTCTATCGTTCGATACAAGCGCTTTCGATTCAATTTGCAGTATAAAATCGATCATAATAACAAGCGTCAACGATAATCCGCAGCGACGGTGCAACAACGCCACTGTTGTGATTGTGCGGATGAGAGAAAGCAGTCTAATTTCGCTTCACTAAGGTACGAACTGGAAGTTCATCGCGAGTTTGCTTCAGTGAAGTACCGACTAGAGAGTATGCTATGAGACCACAAGTATCTGTTAGAATTTTTAAACGTGCTGGCTGTCTCCGTTCCCGGAAGAGGCCGTGTTCTGGTGATCCGGGCGCATACAGTTACAATAATGCGCTATATTTGTTTGCATTGTACGACGCAACTGGATCCTGTATGCATTGCCCTGGCGATGCAATACACAGCCTTAACCGATGTATTTCGACAGTAGTATACAACTACTGACATTATTTACTGCACGTCTCGGTAGGGGAATCGTGGACATTACTTTGATGTTAATAAAGGCAAATTAATGGTTGTTACGCTCCCATTTAAATTAGCGTTCTGTTCCTATCCGTCCATCGCGTTAGCGATGTAATACTATACGAATTGGACCACTAATTCCCGAGGAAGCATAAATGCATCTTTTGAATCTATTATTTCGTTCTAATGCGGTAAGTGCACACTGTTACAAATCTTTCTGTTCTTCAGCAAACGTGTAATCGTTCTTGCTGATGTGCCATTGGCGATGCTGTATAATTTATCATCGTCATCTTCATCTTCGTCAGTAATAGCACAGTCCCTGTAACGGATGTTTTGTATCTTCTTCGGTATCGACATGGTTGACAACGGCGTCTGAAACGCGTTGATCAAGAGTCAGCATTGCTTTGCTCGAGCTATTACCTCCCTCTCTTGAATGCCAGTTACATTTAAAATGAAGATAATGCGTAGATAGTGGACTCCATTCACGAAAAAGGTAAATGCCTTTAGGACGTATGAACCGTGCTATTGATGGAGAAAAAAGCTGTGGTGGAGTGGCGGACACATGATTCATGTAGCCCAAACTCTCAACTGGCGCTTAGACGAACGTATAATCAGAGTGGGTACTCCTTTTTCGTGTTATACACTTCCTCTCTCACCTTGTGTACCCGTCGGTAAGGCGGGCTGCACTCTTCTGGATGTATTCGTGTTGAGGGAAAACTTGACCGTGAATGGGATGTGGTGCTGATCGTGAGAAATCTTCACACGACCACGACAATACTTGTAGAGCACTCGATATGAGTTACTCCGATCTGTGCGAGATCGTTTTGATCAATATGTAGATTATTGATCCGCCTTATCTTCTGACCACATAATTCGTATCCCGATCTTGTACGTTGTCATTTACTGTTGTGCTGCGTCGGATCGCAGTTGGGGGTTTGTCTTTAACGTTCTCGATCCCTTGTCAAACAATTCAAGAATTTCACTTGATTACAGAATGCATCTTTCTTGACATAGTGTAGCCAATGATCTAACCCCGAAATGAAATGACACGTGTACTTTGAAGTAAAATCAACACTGTATTTTAGTAAAACAAATAATTCAAAGCAAATTATTTGCCCATACCCATCACCGATTCTAAGTGAGGCCTTCCCTCACCGCGACCTTGCCCGCAGATAATCTGTGGATCACTTTGCGTACCTTTTAAATTCGCGGTCATCGAGCCTGTGATGTGACGTATACCAATCCGGCGGGTCACGATATCCCTGCTTTAATCGCGTATAGTTGATCGTGTACCCCATGTATCGCGTATACCATCGATCACATACACTGTGGATCGCTACACCGTGGATCGCTACACCGTGGATCGCATACAATGCGGATCACATATATCGTGGATAGCATTCAATGTGGATCGCGTACACCGTGTATCGCATACACCTTGGATCGCGTACACCGTGGACCGCGTACACCGTGGCTCGAGTACCATGTAAACCGCATATCCCCGGGAGTGCGTACACCATAAATCGAATATTGTATCTATGTCGCTTTCTATCACATTTCGGCTTGCGAGCGCAAGTCCGATTGAATCCACTTTCTTCCCGACATTTAACCTGACATAATCAAACAGGCATGTCCTTTCTTACCAATCATCTGTCCGACCCGACCTAACTGGGTAGCGTTCTGCCTTTCTAAGCCTTTTTTTCTAAGAAACTTAACCACACGAGCACTGGTAAGATTTCACGCCAGCTCGTAAACTAATACACAAATCCTCGATAAATCTTTTTTTGAAAAATATGGTGTGCAGATTTTCAATGATCGCCTATTTCCGCATTGTTATATGTTATCATCTTCAAACGTGTTTCGAGCGACTGGGACACGAACTGCCACAATTTCGACCGAGAATCGAGGGTCACGGTCGGAGGGAAGCTTACTGGGTGAGCCGTATAGTAAAAAAAAGACTGTGTCGATGATGCCTGCGCTTTTCTCAGTAGCTTGGCGCAGAGTCACCGAAGCTAAGCTGATCAAGGTGATCATGACTTTTGTGGTGTCGATTCTTCTGTTAGAATAACGCAGGAGGATCGAGACGGCAACATGTTGCGACCCGCACCTTAACAAAGACCATGGATGGTTCCAAGATGAACTTGGAGAAGCGGTACGTAATGACCAATGAAAAGATATGAATTTAACTCGTCTGAGCTTCTCGGGGCTTCATGACCTTCACGTCAGTGCAACAGCCTGTCTCATTGAGCATGCATTTTACATCGATGTCCTCTTTAAGTACCGATGTTACGGCGGCCATTTTTACCGAGACGGTATATCGTTGGTGCAAGCCTGTATTTCCTGTGATTGTGATGTTGACACTATCGGCCGTGGAGATTAACTAGACAACATCATAGCAGCTTCAGGTAAGTTTATAAAATTATTAACGGTGCACGAAAAGAACTGCACTGGTGGTAAAGAGAGGCATTATTGCTCCATCTCTAGAGATGGGACGCTTTATAGCGTTACATTAGGAACTTTGGTCCCGCTTTTGGTAAGATCTACCTTCTTTATAAGCCCTACTGGAGGGACCGAATATCCCCTGAGGTGTACGAAGAAATTGAGAATTTCATTCACATTACAAAAAAACGGATGAATTCAATTCATGATTGGTTTCCCGATTTAACAGGTGCCTCGCGTTGCATATTAATAATTCCAAAATATTTGTTCGTCAATAGATATCAAGGCTCTCAGCTGTCCTAAGACGCCGGATTCCACGCCACCGGACGAGATATCTTGTTCGTCGTGATATGAAGCCACGGTTGTTCAAAAAAACGCTCCATTAAGAAGTGATAACCACCGCGCGAGTCTTTTAAAGGGTATAAAGAAATCGAAGTACCTGTCTGAGGTTATTCACTAAACAAGTTTGACGGCCAAGAGACAGTTCGCGCAATCCATAATTATCACGAGGATATGGAGCACGATCGAGATCGGCGTCTCTCTGTCACTGAAGCTTGCATAAGAAATGCGACGATAAAGCATTACATCGTGTGACAGCATGTGCTGATTTTGCTTTCGAATGATTGCAAAATTAAACAGGTATTTTGTTCTCTGCTTGACCCGATGGCATTAGTTTAAAGCATTATTTTTTCTTGCGTCGTGGGGTCGTTTGGATGAATGACAAGGCTCAACACCTGGAGCGCAAACGCAATAATCGGACGGAGTCGAACGGTTCGGGCGTTAAAGCTATCGTCATCGTCAAAAGAAGTCTCTTACTGAAATTAAGGGAGGATATGTCCAACGCAAACGTAGGATGGATGAACTTTCTATATGGCAGCTCATCGTTTACGCCCGGCCTTTTAGATGCAATACACGAAATGGACCGGTACACTTGCGCAGTACTTTGATTTCGCTGCTGGGGTGCAGAGTACTTCAAAACGTACTATTCCATACTTTTAAAGTGATTGCCAGAGTGATGAACCCGATGAGAAAGGCCAAGGCACACCGTAGTCGGCTAATTAAAATTCGACGAGGTTTAGACAGGAAGGGCCAAGACGCTACGAGACAAGAAATGACAAGGCAAGACTTGACAAAACAAGATTTGACGAGACAAGATGTGACGAGACAAAACTCGACGAGACAAGGCTCGAAGGGCCAATACTTGACTAGCCAAGACTCAACGACTCAATACTGGACGAAATAAGACTCACGAACCAAGACAAGACGAGACAAGATGATGAATAGCCCATTTCTTCAGGTAGTAGAAGAGAACGAGAGGGGGATGACGGAGAACCACATAAGTGTCCTTTTAAAATTAGGTATGTAATTAGAGATAACCAATACAAAGCAGAATTTTTCAATTCCAAGACACGCTTACACTTTTGAAGTAAGTCCCTGCGTATACTGAATTATACCTGCTGTTGAGCCTAAAGGAGTATATATTGTAGAGTTCTCGATTGAAAGAGCCAAGAGTTAAGTCGGCCGGGGTGAGCATTACTCGGTTCCAACGAAATATATGTCTCGTGGCACGGCGAGCCGGTTGCCCGGTAGACGTTATCGATTTAAGACTCGTGAAGGGCGAGCTAGTGACCCAATAGAAGGCATTGTCCAATGACTTGTCAAGAGACGAGCCGTTGGGTCATGAGGTAACGATTCCGTAAGTCTTCCATTCGGGCGTATACTGCGCTCAGTGACCTATAAAAGTGTGAAAACATCAACTTCTACCCATTTGTACGAGGTCACACAATCAAAAAAGTGGAACCCGCCGAGATTAAGTAGGTTGATAAAACTGAGAAGGTTTGGCCGTATATATTCACCTAGACAAGAGCCAAAACTGAACCCGAAGGGGTGAACCGCGAAGGGAGTTGACCTGACGTACTAGCCCAACCGCGCCTACTAGCTCGTCTGTTGTTGTGTTGTTACGTTGAGACTGTATTGCCACATATCCGACTTACTAGTATACCACAGTGTCCATCCTTGTCGCCACGTGTCTAAGTATGATTCATGTTGATAATAAAACAAAATACCTTTATTAATTATAGTATGTATGCCTCTTCAAATCTTTTAGCGTTCCTTTTCTGTCGTTCTATTGCTTCTGAGAAGAAATCCTGCCCGAAATGGGCCACTTCTTGTTAAACAGGCAGATATGCTTCTACTGGCTTGAATTTTTAGCTTAGTACGACTTGTGCGCACTACAGAGAAAGACCTGTCTTCTTATTTTATTTTGTTATCATCCTTGCCGGAATATGCATTGGTCATGATGCCAAGTATGTCAGATTTGGCATCTCCGTCTATGTCAAATCAATACAATTATCTCAATCGATGAGTCTAACTTCTTCATCGACGTCGATCACGTCGACCTCGGAGTTTTGTATCGATAAGTACCTTGCGCGATAAGCATCACAAAACATCTTTTCTTAATCGAGTCCCACACTCTAGTAGGTTTATAACACGTGGATATCGTAAGTTGTTCACAAATTAAACGTAAACGAATGCAAGTCATTCACAAAGTATATTGTATGCAAGTGGAGGGCAAATACCGAGTTATAGATGGCGAACTGGATCTTTGGCAAGAAATTTTTGCAACTCAAATATTAGTGTGAATATGTTTTTAAGTCTTGCTCAAAAAAACGCTTATCACGTTTGGTCCAGGTATACGTAACCGGACAATCAGATGGAGAAATCTCTGGCCTTGTTTTACAAGCACGAAAATGGATGCCAAATTTCGACGTGAACCGAGGATTTCTGTCGAGGACTTGTTCGCGAATAAACTATGGGGTTTAAAGTTCGTATCTGTAAAGTCACAAGCTCAGCCCTCGACTGTGTGAAATAATAGGGTGCAGCAACAAGATGCACGAACTTGTTAGATAAATTACCATAATTAAACAGACGTGATTTTACTTTATTTTGGGATCAACTCAGGTACAGCAACAAAACGCACCATCTTGGTGAGTTGATTAACAAAACAATTATATTCGTGTCTTTGCGCTCGATGATGGTAAATGCAAGCCGAAGTCCTTTTAAATGGACCCCAACACTCTTCTGAAACTAGTGGAGTTTACTATAAGGCCCTGCTGAAGAACTAGGATCAAAACCTCACCAAAAAGAATCTACTTGCGAATTGGCGGGCCACTTAAGATCTTATCTGACCGTGAAATAAATCTTACCACGACTTTGATTCCCACTTGCTAGTACATTGGGACACTCATACACGATCTGGAGTTGAGATTATTATGATAGGGCATGACGACACGTGGCATGTATCCGGATATCGCAATATAACACCTAATCCCCTCACGTGTTATTCATCGTGTCTCTGACGTAACAAAACGCCACCGGGAAAGGTAATCAAAACTTAGCGGGAGAAATTGGAAATCTAATCCATCAGACGCACAAGTCTCTTATCCTGTGCGTATACTATTCTCACGTGGTCGAGTAAGTTGATGACGGAAAGCTGCTCATCAGCATGTCAACTGTAAGGTTATTCTCAGTGTAGGATGACACACCCAGATCCTAATTCGGTCGGCGCGACGGCGGATAAGCGACTTCATTGAGGCGTTCTGGATGATATTCGACGGATAAATTAACTCCGCCAAAAAGGCAACACACTCGCTCTCTTTTGCAAGAGGTGGAAACGATTCTGCCGTGCGCCATGCCGCATGTGTCGTCAATCGATTAACGGCCTATTTTCAGTAAGAGAGACGCGAATCGTAGCCACGAAGTGCATACATTATGGCAAGGACTACCTATTGATGCAATAGATAATCGCGCTTAGCTGGTTGCATCTGACGCGACTAATTACAGACGATGCGCTCCACGTCGTCTGTGTTATCTCGCATCAACGAATAACCGAATGCAAAATTGCTGGCGTCACAGACCACATAGAAAGGACTGTCAAGATCTGCGATCACCAACAGAGGTAATTTTGACAACCTCGTCTTGGTACATTCAACGAAGTACCCATACTCAGCACGTCGCGACCAGTTTTATTTTTTTTACGAACGAGAGAGATGAAGGGTCATTTCGGCGAAGTCGCGCGAGTACTTGTGCAGTACGCCGCCAAGCCAAGGTGATTTACGAGAGCGTCGATATAGATTGGTATGTTTCAGTCGATGAACGCCTCGAAATATTATAATTTAGGGCGTACGATGCTTTCCAACGATGTACCCATCATTCGGCATTCGCTGGTTTCGAAGTCACCGTTGTTGAGATTGACTTGCAACTCATTCCTACAATTTCGTGTAGACACCTTCCGGACGTGAGGTCAGTGGCGTTTAAGGTGCGACTTCATCTGTAGCCTGTCTAAGGATAACAAATTGTCGAAGTAACTCGATTCGAAATCGTGCACTGATCTCGACAGATTGTTGCAAACCTGTTAAACGTGGCAGGGGTATTCCGTAGCAACTGTGGCATGTCCAGCCACTCCCATGGCACACCACTAAGAGTGCTTTCTGCTCAAATAAGAAGATAATTTTACTCATGGAGTCTGATAGGATTTAGTCATGGGATCCTTCTATAAAAGTGCGATACCATCAGACATACCATCAGACATATTATAAATGATAGCGTCTTTCGTAGGTGTCGGCGTAGAGGGGCAGTAACGTTTCAGTATTAAACTTCCGGAATGCATGTACAATGCGCCATCCTCTTGTTGACGTTTGACCGCGGAAAGTCGAAAAGATGTGAGGAAAATTTGATTTCCTCACATGACCTAATGTTAGGATATCGGCAAAGAGCCTATCGAAAGCAATTTCATCTTTCCAAGTCTACTGATTTAATAAATAGTACTTCCGGGCCGTGTTATGTTTAATTTCGTGTTTAATACATATATTTTAAGCAAATCGATAGGCACAGATCCAGGTACACATCCCTGAATTCGATAAATACCTATGATAAAGGAATTGGTCTAGTTGACTCACAAGATTGAGATCCGTAAAGATCAATCTGAGACTACTAATCGAGGCCACTTTCTATCATGAATGTTCTACTGAGAATCTTTTTGTAGTAGACAAGACAGCCGTCAATATTATCGTTGAGGTAGCAATCCTTTGCGACGAGTACTCAGACCTCCTTAACCGTTCCACTACGCAGATCTCGTACGGTCTGTTCAAATTCAAGCATCGGAAATCAAGAAATCTCCAAACTTAACTTCAGAGGTACTGCCATAACCATCATATAAGCGTCTACACTTGATTCATCATTATTAAATACATTGAGTGTCTTAATGATACCTGGGAACATAATTTATCAGGATACTGGGAATTAAGCTCCGTAAAGATCTAGTACGTCTATCCCTCAGGAAGCATCTCTTCCAGGATCACCTTCTCAGGCAATTTCGTTTCAGTGTGTTACCACATCGAGGCAATAGGTGTCGTCTTTTCTGGATGAAGTCTGCTAGACGTGCATCCATGTTCCTGTCTACTCGGCTTATTCACGTGCTGAACATTCAGCGCTGCCTGTGTTTTAGCACAGTTCCCATTAGCTTTCTACACGCTGTAGTGGTCAACGACACTGATGTCTTGTGCAGTCGTAAAAACAACCAAACCACATGTGAAACAATCGCTCTAACTCGTATTACATCAACAATCTTGTGTACGCTCCACGACGTTCGGCAGATAGCCACCTGCTAAATAAGCGACAAACATTTTCACGGGTCGACGATGCTATCTGATCCATGGGACGTAGTTTCTGATCAAAACTAGACCAAGGATGACATCATATTATTAATTAGGTCTAAAACGATGGAGCAATCGTCTCACTGTTCTTCTTCTCAAGTGTGATGGATACCGTTTACACGTTTCTTCGCGATTACGGATGCAACTGTTGCAAGGGGTAGCGTAACCCTTTGTGAGTGGGTTTTGGTGTTCAACGTGCTTGAGCGTACAGATCTCCAGCGACTAGCATCATCTGGAATTTTTCGATGCCCCAAGTTTATCTGGAGAACGAAGTGACATTTCTTTTGCCACTTTCATCTTCAGGTGACGACGGATTACCCATCACCAGGGGCGGTAACACACCGTAACTTTGTGCTCAAAGCAACTTTATTGAGCGAGCTTTCATTTCTCTTGACCTTTTTGATCCAGGAGCGCGCATCACTTCCCTGACCTCGACTGTTTCTTAAAGTCCTTTTTGTTAGTTCAATTTTGAAACATCGTCGAAATCTCGTCTTGATCCTTTCGAAGCCGACAGACGGTCGTTGCGTACTTGCGCTTAAAGCACTGTGGTTGGTCAATATATCAATTATAAAGTGCCATATATTCTGACAACAATTGCATTTCTGCAATCGTAGTATCACGGATTGCGAGTTAGCTTCCGCTCCTTGTAACATAAACCCATCATTTCTGAATTCCCCGTTTCTTTTCGTATCGATGGACGATACCTAAACAATTTAGTTTTAGCCTGTCTAAAGCTAGATGATTCCTGTTTCGCTACATCAATATCGCTGGATGAATTACTCTAGTATCAAGTAGAAATGGTGAATCGTGACGTAGCCATTTGCAAGATCCCGGATGAATACCGTCAATTTAGTATTTATATTAATCGGCTTTGCTCTTATGCAACAATATAGGCATGAATGTTCTACGCGTATGCACGCACGTCTAGTTTAACCTGTACGAGTTTGATAAACTCAGTAAGAGTCCTAAGATCGGCTTGTGGATGATAAAACGTCTGTCTGAGTCGATTTGATAAAGACTTCAAGCGGCCTATACACAAATGAGTCATCAAGCATAAGCATTAATACCCCAATTCTGGCTCGCCTAGTCAACCTAAATTTAGCGAATGCAACTTGCAATTCTTGGCAACGAGAAGGCGAGTCTAAATGGCGTCGTCCAACACGACAAACAAGTTCCACCGGAAATCTTCTTTGACTTCTCGGTAATTTCAAATATCTACTTCTAAGCTTTCGGGTGACGCGCAAGCGCTGATCCCCCCTCACAGAAGAATTAGATGCTATAGTATTAACGGATACGTCTATCTAGCACCCAGTTTCCTTAACCGCTCTGCTTGCTGAGAACCTTGATGATGAAGTAAGTATACATTCTACCTTTCATCGTAGAGCTCATACAGAATAAAATTGGCGATAATACCATGTTAAATTTGGTGTATGTCGAGAGGCACGAATAGGGTACAAATGACAACGTCACTAAAACCAGATCGCACTCTTTGAACCGCATTGAGATTATTACACTCGTATTGGAGAAGCTTTTACGCTAGTCGTTAGAGGCTTTCTTTTAATCATTTATCAAAATCATTTTAGACGAAATCATCGTGGTTGTCATACCATCCACCAAGTGCAACTGATGTAAGTTGAATTAAGTTTGCTAGATAAATGGTAAGCTACTGTTCCGATACAGTACAAGTGTGTACTATCATTTCGAACGTCAACTATACGTGGGATGGTAGAGAACTACCTGAGCAAGAAGCTGATCTGTATGAGGGAAACGAAAAAATCCAATGTCCAGACTCAAAGTCTTTCCAACGAATATCTAGGGACAAACTTAACTATGTTAGACTAGAAACGCCCAATGTAGTAAGTTGCTCACGACCCATAGACCGTCTTCAATAGCAATTGATGATATTTTTGTTGGACATGTATATTGCCCGAAACAATTAATGATTCGAGTGGGCATGTAAATTACCCCACAAATAGATAATACTATCAATAGCTTGCGGTAGTAGTATTGTAGCGTACTATCTCTAATGATCATATCTACACTTACAGAAATTGTGCGAACGACAGTAAGTTGGTACGAAAGGATTTTAAAATGAACAAATTTGATCTTGCAGATTACCTTCTTATAATTGTTTTAATTGTTGGCTGTAAACCACAACTCGGCTAAGAAGCTCGACCATTACAGACATCAGACAGACACACGAAATACAAAAGACTTTTACTTTTTGCAGCACAGTGTTCCGTCCAACTTATTATGATTAGTCTGAGAACGCGTTTGCATGATCCCGTACATCGGCCGGTAGCATGCTATGATAATGTGCAGCTGATCTTCCCTTCACGATCACATGAAAGCTTCTTCCTACAAGACGGTTTTGACGCAATTCAATGCGAGAAATGTTACATGGTGAGCCTGTAACATGTGTCGGACACGATAAATGTTAATATGATTAAGATCTTGATCGATAATATTCATGAATGACCACTAGTCAAAGTAAATGGATAAACTATCACTATCGAGGGTTTAATACAAAACTTTACCACTCATGGTTTCCTAAGATATGGTTTATACCACAAAATTACAAAAATCTGCTGGTTGCGCGCAATAGGGGGTGAGCCACTTTCTATCGAATACGTATGTTGTCTTGCTAACCGCCAGTCTGTCTGCTACGCTTCAAAATGTCCTTCGGAGATTCGGCAGCAATTATACGTCGATCTGTGCCGTATTAATGGACTCTTAGAACGACCCATGTATTAATGTTCGACATACTGTCCGGTCTTTTGTTGAATCCAAGCACGCGGTCAATGATTCCCCCGTTGGTGTTCAGGCTCAATCGATGCAATCTCGACGACCGCAAAGCCTTGCTGTCCTTTCGCCTAGCCATCTCCCAACAGGATTTGGTACCGTACAGGTCCGAGGCTTATAATTCGGACGTGCGGGCAATGTTGGTTAAGTTTTCCGAAATGTGGGAGACACCTTCGCCACTCGCCACCGACCTGCTAATTCGGTACGAGAACCTGAGCATGACCATCGAACCAGCTTACACAGAGGTTAGCTGGCTTTGTCGCTACTCGAAAGAGCAGTCTCTGGCGTGTGAAGAAGGAGAATTCTTTCAGTACGAAGCCGACTCCATCACATACCCGCACGACCAGTACTGGGACAAGCCAGCGGCTGTTCCCAGCCATGCCAGCGTGCTAATGATGCATGGCAGACTGGACCCAGAGAATCATTTCAAGCACGCCAAGAGTTTGTTTGAGACGCTCGACACTTCTAGAAAGGAACTCGTTGCATTCGATTACGCGCCGGGGGTGACGATCGAAACGACCCCGTTTGGAGTTGGTGGCAAGAACTGCGGAATGGAGTTGCTGCTCTCGTACGTCTCGAGTAGCGCTAACCTCAAACGCGTGGACAAGTCCTGCGTGGGTAAAATGCCTGCGTTCAACATGAAGGTGTCGCCTGAACTCGCGAAAACCTACCTCGACGCCGGGGATGCGTATGATGACGTCCCTGCCCCAGCGGCGCAGAACGGAAAAGTGAAAGCGGCAGTTTGATGATGCATCGCTGAGCTGAAGACAAACTGTTAGCTTGAGACCAGTCATAGTTTAACTGCAATAAAGAACCGCTGAATACCTGATAGCCGCTCTGTCCTCTTTCGACAGCAGCAATCGTCCTCCTCGTCTGTTTGATATCTACAAGTGTGCGCACGTTCACGTTGGCTCTCTTTTGTACGTGCATGCACGTTTCTACGCACACATGGCAGCAAAGCAAGTCATACGCGACGCAGCCTACCGTTGTCGTGACCGAAAAGTAAGCGCGCTCAATTGACAGCTTGATAGCCGTAGATGCACATACGAAAGCCGCGGGTCAAGTTCCTGTTCCCGATGGCTAAGACAGTATCGTCGCTGGTCGTTTGCTGCGATGCGCAATGTACATCACAGCACTGCGAGTCTCGGACACGCTTCGTCGCAAATGCAGTAAAGTTCCTGCGTGTTCGCTGATACTACTCGTCGACGATTGAGTTAGGACGCACAGCTCGATGGTTGATCGCGTCGATCAATTACGTGCGCCATTACACAGTGCAGACAAATGCAGTATACACCATCGAGTTTAAGCTGATGGCGCACTTCTACACCAGTTGTCAGGACGCGGTGGCCTTCTGCTGGACGTGTGAGACAACGCTCAAGCAATCACTAAGTCTGTAGATGAATTGGAAAAGCATGCGGCGGCTTTTTAGGCCCTTTAGCATGACCGGGGCACCGACATCGGAGTCTGTTTATGCTTTGAAATGAAGACTCGTTGATGACGACAAATGTTATTCCTTTTATGCGTGGGCTAAGTACTACGCAGGAAGAAAAAAATTCGAAGTAAGCGCCTTGCAGTTGACCAATCTATATTGTTGTCCGGCACATATGCGATACAAGTGCACAAGAACGACAGGGGGGCGTTTTAATCAAGAGAACTGTCACGGGTTGTATGTCGGTACATACCCGGCTAGGTTGCAAGAGAGACACCACGGATGATATTCTCTCAATAATCATATCGATACGAGCTTATTCGTTCATGGGGCTGTAGTGTGTCAGCCACCGGATTGAAAATCTTTTAATTGTGCTAATTCAGGCCGAAAAGATCAAGATATGGAATGTTTAGGATTTAGCGTTATAATGATGGGAAAATAAAAAAAATGCCCCATTTAATCACAAAAACAAAAAAATGCACCCGATAATTAAATTAAAAATGCCCCAAATAATTGAAATATAAAAAATCCTTACGTCCTAGTAAACTCATGTAAATGTGGCACCCATATAGAACCACGCGTACTCGATCATCTTTGATTTTCCGATTATACGGCCGTGAGCAACCCCCGCCCCATTTAAAAGCCGCGGAGAAGGTTTTGCCGCGGGCGTGCTGCGCTTGCAGCCACCAGTTGTAAAGGGTGCTGCGCTTGCATCAACCAGTTGCAGGCGCAGGCGCGAGATATAAGTATGTAAACGCGTATATGTACCATCGCTTGCCCCCGTTATACAGTCAGTCCGTGCTAAGGTTTGTTAATATCAATGTTATTTTTTTGCTATGGTTGATTCATTTTCGATTGTTGATGCTGTTGTTATTATTGTTATTTCTGCTACTGCTATTGCCGCTGCTGTTGTTGTTGTAGGTGATGCGGTTGCTGTTGTTGTTCAAGTATCTATTGTTGATGCTACTACTGCTGTTGCTGTTGTTGTTCAAGTATCTATTGTTGATGCTACTACTGCTGTTGCTGCTGCTGCTCTTTATGTTGTAGGTGATGCGGTTGCTGTTGGTGTTGCCCTGTTTACGATGCTACTGCTATTGTTACTGATGTTGATACTGCTGTTGTTGTTGTAGGTGCTGCTGTTGCTAATAATGTTGTATAACTTGTGGGATTGCATTCCCTTCATGCTTATTTTGATACTTAAAAACACATAATCACATAAAAAGACTCCAACGAATCATTTATTTCGGTTTAGCTCTTAGTGATGGCTTCAATGCCTCCAGACTTCGTCGTATGCAGGCCTATCTCAGGGAGGAAACGTGCGGTGATGCCTTAAGTGTATTCGTTAAACTAGGACGTGGGGCATTTCCTTATTTCGTGATTATCTGGGGCTGTGATTTACTTTATTTTATAAATTACTAGGGCATTTTTCATTTTTAAATTATCTTAGTTTTCGTGTGATTAAATGGGCCATCTTTCTAATCTCCTCTATCATATAGAAACGAAAATTAATTCGGCAACCGTTATCCCCCCCTCAATTTTCCGGTAAAAACCCCTCTGTTAGATATTACGCTACATGATTGGCTAATTATTAGATATAGATACGCCGTAAGAATTTATATATCACACTAACACTTTTTAGGGTCAATTAATATTGTAACTAAGCTCGCAATCGTTCTTTGGTGTTCTTCAGCGCTAGATTCGAGCACGCCTTGCCTTTAAAATTTTCGGACAAGGTTTTTACGTCCGCTGATGCGTGCAATCGCGCAAATCATCTTACAGGTCCACGCCTTTACGATAGCAAGCCATCCCCATCGTGCTTACATGCAAATTATATTGCGCTAGTGAGCAGTAAGACTGCTTCTTTCTTTATCAATCATTTTGGATCATTTTCTGTTTCGTTCGAGTCGCTTGCACGCGACACGTATTATAATTAGTTGCCTTGTACGTTACTGTATAATTTCCTATAATAATGAGCTGTTCCTTGTCTGTTGATGTGCAATGCATGCCTGCACAAGATTACGCTGGAAGACTTAAAGATAAACTGCACAAGGAGCTTATTGACGAGCGCGCGCGTAAAGCTTAACCGTATCACAAATATGTTCAGGCACCGCAACAAGTGGGATGCTGCTTTCTAAAAATCAAGTTGCTGGTGTTGCCTGTAAAGCCGAGGAAATTTTATGCCCGTTTAAGTAAGAATTGGTCATCGTGACGGATGAGAGACAGCAATTTCACTGATTAAGATTCGTACTCAGGAATGCAGACAAAGTTGTTCGGATCTATTTTTAGTTTCCGCCAAGTTCTGTAGGTACTGGGTCGATCAAACCTTCACATAGTCGTCCATTGCGACCTACCATCAGGCAACGGACGCATCTTCTTATCATGGTTACCAAAATGGATGCTGCGACAGTTTCTTTTTCAGACGAAATTCTGTGCATCGATGATTTAGATGGTAGACTCTTTCGAATCGATTATGATATCCTCCTACACACTTGCACGACTTCTAGATTAAGTACATCATTTGCTGTAGCTGGAACGCCGGCCATTATTGTAAGCGAACGGCATTTCTTGTGCATAAAAGTTTTACGTGTCTTAGTTATTGCAATCGCTCGTTACGCACTGAAAAAACTATCTTTTAAGAGATATAGCCTGAACTTGATCGCGCTGGTAAAACTAGCCACCAATGCTAATGAAAATTAAAATGTCGACTGTAAAAACTGTTTGACAACCTCACTAGGGTTTTAGACATAAACCCGCCTCAGAGCGGTTTTTTAATTTGTAGGGGAGATCTTATTTGAGAGAAAAAATTGGTAAAAGATTGGGAAATTGAATTAGAAAAAGATATGGAGAAGTTATCGTGAAAAGACGACGTCAAACCTACCGACAACACAAGTCTCGTACTTAAGTTCTATCATTCGGCAAATTTGCTCTTGGTGAGGAAACAATTGGGTCTCATGTCTCCCGTGCTAGTTGGCGGCCCGTGGTGCAGTTAGTCTCTGTGCTATGTTAAACGTGGGTAGGCCCGGTTACGTGCATCCTCAGCGTAAGATGCAAAACTAAATGAAATGCTTCTCTTTGTGGTATATGCACACCAATGAATGGTGCATTGAGCAACTTAATCGCTAATTCCTCAGTGCGAAATCCACAAGACCGCAATCGAGCCGAGTGACCTTCATCTAATATGGTACGTTCGACGCAGTTACACGCTGTTTCCCAAATCTCACGTTGCACTTCGCAGGTATGCGCTACTAAGAAATCACAACTCCAGAGCTGGAACGTTCGAGAAGTCAAGCTCGTACTCGTCGTCGTCGTCAAATCCATATCGCTGCTGATAATTTTATCCAGAAAGAGTAAGTGCTAGAGTGAGTCGGCGATGTCGTTTCCGAGCACAAGTAACTAAAAATGAAATTTGTACTCTTTGTGACGCAAAAGCACCAAGTCAGCGTTTTTTTCTCGAGAAAACAGTTGCGGAAGCTGCGGTGGATGGCTCGCTCATTTAAGACCACGCGACCTTTATCCAGCCGACGACCTTTACAAGCGACGGAGGGCGTACGTTTTCACCTGCCGCGTAAGGGTGAGTTGTATCCTCCTTCCAATCGTCGATCCGGTCGGCTAGGCGCTCTTTTAAGGTCTTAAGACATGGTAGTCACTGGGCTGGAACTAAGACGTCAGCACTCCAGGGATGGCCACGTACAGGATCTCGCGGGCCTGAAGATAAGCCTCCCTTTCGTGTCACGCGACTTGGTGCGGAGTCGAAAACGAGCATAATCTTGTTCGGCTCAAGCAACACAAACATATAGTCAACGTATCGAATAAATGCGTCGGACTTCATCCATGATTTGGTATTGATGATGACTGATATTCGTTGGTGCGTCGAGATATTTGACTTCTTGCTCTTGTCTAGAACACATGGCTTCAACTTGGTCCCGTCGCCGTGATCTGTAAACACAGCAGTCAAGGGAATATTTTCATTGCCAAGAGACGTGACGAGTAATTCTGTTGCCCCGCGCTCCTCTAGCGTAGCTTCCTTGTCATTATCAGCAAAGCCGCGATCTCACCCATATTGACCACGTTTTGCGGCTCGATCTTGTATCCACGGACAAGCTTGTGCATTGGAATGATGAAGGTATTACCGTGCGTGGCGACGGCTTCAGTTTTCACTTTTAGCTTATTGGTCATCTTTGGCAAGACTAGATTGTGTCGGCGAAGAAAACACTTAGCCAATTCCTCGAGACAGCGATGCCGGGCTGCTCTGCCATCATCGAGAGGATCTATGTCGCCATATCACGACCCGACGGCAAGTGACGCAAAGGTGATTGAAACGGACTTCACAAACTTAAGCGATGAGAAGAATGTCCAAATATTTCACATACAACACGGAGACCGCTCCCGCCAATACGTAACATGATCGGCGGCTTCTCATCGAACACGCCAGCATTGTCTTGATAGATGCAGTCGCAGATGAAGCAGCGACCGACGTTGTAGGTGACGGCCATGGATCTTAACATTGCTTTTTTTCGCCTCCCTTGCAACCCTTTTTATTGCCAATAGTGTAGCGTTGGCGCGACATGATTGATAAAAATAAGAATCTATGCTGAGTTTTTTCAGTAGCTATTACGCAGTGAATGCTGGAGCTTCAATGCCGACAGCGTTGTGGCGTCTTAATAAGTTTAAAATTTGATTTAGACTGCTATTTGTTGTTTCGGAACGGGGTTTTTATACCTAACAATATGTTGCCACACAGCTTAAAATCGTGAGAACACGGGTTTCCCATTGTATTCCACTAGAGCCTTTGACAGTCCCTGCCCAATTCCTTTAATCAATAGTTCGGGTGCCCGCCGCGCAGAACTACGAATCAGACCTTACCCACTACAGCAGCTAACATGGCTACAAGCTACATGTCGCCGATAGCACATTCACTGGCATTTAGCTGCCTTACTGATAAAAATTGAGTGGGAAATTATATTATTATAGTCCTATTAATAAAGGAATTTGAACCCCAACTTCTTATACAGCTTTACATCTTAATTGTATAACGTTTACCAATTTCACCATTTTGATAATCATACCTACTATTGGACTTGAACCAATAACCCTATAATTTGGAATTTGTAGTGTTTAAATCTATCGAGTTGACCAATTTCACCAAGTCGGCTCTAAAAATAAGAAGTCAGATAGAATCTAGTTCTAAGAGTTGATTTGTTATGATTGCGGTCTATCGTTTTTGTTTTAAAAAAATACTTTACGTTACTTTACACCGCTTGTGGGCTCCTTCTATGCTTGCAGAAATAAATTATTTCCACCCGTTCCTTTTGGAGGACCAACCGCTATCGGGGACTAACAAAATCTACATTTTCCGATTCGATATCATTAGTCTCGAATGTTTTTATCGCAAAATACGTATTTGACATACAGCACGATGCGGTACAAAGCATATGTGATGCTGTGGTTCTTTGATAACGCATGCTTGCCAATTAAGCCTAATTTAATGGTCGGATATTACGACAGGACAGATTTCTGACATCATATATAATGACAGAAGTTGGTATTTTCCACCATAATTTTGTACGGAAGGTACATCCTGTACATTTTGTTTTCATATCGACATGACATGCCCCATTCGGGTCGAGCCTACGCATCCCATCCAGTGAACGGTTTTCGTTGTACAGGATAGGCTATATTTACCGGCAACTCTGATTGACTGTCAGAACAGATAGCCCAACTTTCAGTCGTTTAGGGTCAATGCCTCTTCGAGAGGCCTTACAAGCTGGTACCGGGGTTGCCGTTGTGGAATGAGTACATCAAGTGTGTCCCACACATTTTGAAAGACCTGGGTTTGGTATGAAAATGAATGGACCTGCGACAAATACTTGGCACGACCTTTGCTTGTACAATGCACCATGAATAATTCCCACAATGATTCAGCTGTATACAAAAGACAACACGTGGCTACCCTTTTTGACCGACCAAAATCCATCTGTACTTAGCAAGTAGATGTAGTGGGACGGATGTATCAAAGAACCTTTTAGGTTTAATTTGGGAAGTCGTACCAGTCTCTGATCATTACGTTTTAGCCGTGAGCTATTCTGATTAAGTTTAAACTCCACAAATCGTCACAACTCATTACACTTTGTCCGAAAGACTACGCACACGACCGTGTCTACGGCCCGATGTTTCAGTATACCTGCTGAGCGGATTTTCGGCTCCTCCACGCATATAAAGTATAACAAGGGTATCTACGGCTTCTCTTTGTAAGGCTCCTACATTTAACTTATACCACACCTCTATGCATTGAAAGATAACCTTATAGTATGTCACGACAAGACATACGATAAGCAGATCAAGTCCAAGCTCATCATCACACATAACAGAATGAGTACGATTGACCAGGTAGTAAAGTACAATCCGGGACGGATTAAGGAAATACTGCAAGTCCGCCACAGCCTGAATTTCCAAATGGAGAATAAAAGCAACAATTTCATTACTAACTTATCGACTAGCCTAAGCAGCACTGGAGAGCGTGCCAAATAGATACGGCCCAGACCCGCGCATAACCATCGGGATAAGGTTTGAACCTTACATTGACGTACATCAGGCAAGGGGAGTGTATCGCGAGAGACAACTAAAGCCGCAAGGGAGCGGAGGACCGAATTAATTAGCAAAGAGGCAATCGAACTTGTACCCAGACGAAACTGGAGAAATAGGATATTGCAAATGAGCTCACGGAATCAGGAAATTAATTTGTAGACTTCTTGGGTCTCGAAGATACAATTAGTTTATTTACTTTAAGCGGTCTAAGGGACGGATATAACGAAGTGAGCCTGTTAATACATCCTATATGAAATCATAATATTGTTTAAGTTTTCATTTCGATAATATGCAATCAACATTACTCAAGAAGGGGTATTGTTGGTGGAATATGACCTGCGAGGGTATTATTCTTAAGTGGTTCACTTACTGGTTGATGTAGACGCTAAATCAATCAAATATACCATCATTTGCTGCGAGACGCTCGCAATGGGTAATAAAAAAATCGACATTGGATATCGTAGAATAATAGATAAATACAAAGACAATTTAAAAGCGGCATAACTATAGAATGCATGTCTACCTTTACCTCAGTAGAGCTACCGATTTTTGATAATGTCCTTACGTTCTTCACGTCACGTGTACGCGTCGTCCGGTGCACGCACCCTTGTTATCTATTAGGACCAAGAACTAACAATTACCATGTAAGAGTGTCCCCCGTAATAACGAAGAAGACGGAGTTTACTCCGGACGACGCAATTTAAATTCAGCGGGCAGCAAGGTGAGCTTCAGCGCCACATTTCGCCTAGAGGTGGGGCTAAGCGCGCACTTGCGATAAGGGCCAATGCCGTAAGTAATTTGGGACTGGTTGATGGTAATGATATCAGGGGTGTAGTCGCGCTCATTAAAAGTTGAATAGTATCCGCAGACCATAAGACCAGATATAAAAATGTTCATTCGAGCTGATGCTTTGCGAGATGACTTGGCAGTCGACGACAGAAAAGAATCTGCGCACAAAGGCGGCGAGATCGCTTTAAATTAATTTGTATGCCTATTGTAGATGATAAAATATTCGTGGGGATTAGGTTCACGATCATATAGAGGTACAGTCCGGTTTGAAGACGATTGTGACATCGTCACGACCTGGGACAGATCCGACTACCCAACGAATGCATGTTAACAAGCTGATGATGTCACCAAAGACAACAATATTCCTCGACGACATTAACACAGCACCGAAATCCACGGCAGCAAGCCGAAGACGACACACACAGCGACGTCAACACCACAAATTAACCTTATTGACAACAGACGTCACCGCGGACGCTGATTGAGAGGCCAATATAAGTCTAAACTTAAGGTTTAACCTTTCTTGTGTATATAATGCGGCCTAGCAATTTCAATACCTCGTCCGTGCTGGTACTGGTGACGAATTGCTTGTGACGACGCAAGATGAATCAGCAGTAGCGATCACGTTCTCAGTAGTCACACGGTTAGAGTGATGCCGATGATCATCGAATCTTTTCGATGAAGACTATACTAGTGGGATGCAACGAATGAAACTTTTCAATGCTGTCGAGAGGATTAATCGCAACAAGGAAGGAGCCAATAGCAGAGGATGAAATAACAAGATAAGTCACAGGGGTCGAAAAACAAATCCAGATTTACAGGTTTTTACAGCATAAAAGGAGGGGGATCGGTTGGATCCGGCGAGATATGCTTTAAGAGATACGAGGTCGCAAAATAGTCGAATTGTCGAATTTTGCTCGCCGATACAACAATCGAAGAGGAGTGACGACTTAATGAGGCCAGATTGATTTCATCGATCGTTGGCTAAGTCGGTATAATGGGCGAAAGTGTGGTTTTAATACCCCGAATGGGCGAAGACGAACAGTTTTCCGAGGCTTGAATGACCTTAATTGGTTATGGAGGCGTCGAATTGCTCAAACACGGGTATCGTTGCCGGCCTCGTTGTGGTTAAATAGACGCGAGTCACCTTCATTCAAGCCGTTAATTTCGACAAGTCTGACAATTTGGGGACCCCCCTACCGTAAAATTTAGGCGCGGAGATGGTATGGTTTCGGCATATGTATCCGTAGTAATCATCAATGAATAACACCGACGCGACCGAAGAAGTCTATTATCGTGATCATAAAAAAATGTGATAGCAAACACAATTATTTAAACATTTCGATTCGACTTTCTCGAGTAGGTCCTGAGGTGAAAACTTCCTAATGTCTGTTTAAGCATCCGCGTGCAGCATATCGACTAGAGGGCTCAAAGCAGGCTGTTCATCACAACTTGAAGTGTCTACATTGTAAGATGTCGACAAAGCCGTGATCTGAGGTCTAACTATGTAGTATGACTGTCTTGCCCGTAAAAGCCTGCAGCAGTTATAACAATGACACGCGTGGATCGACGTGACGGGGCACTGCTAACTTCGTACTATAAGGCTAGTACGGAGTTAAGTAACACTGACAACAGTAAATGTTAGTTCTAATGCCAGGTACAGACACTGCACAGATGAAGGGTAGACAAGTAAGGATAGGCTTAAGTTGAAGAAAATGTAAAACGGTTATCTATAGAATTTATGCTGTATCTTTCGTACCTGACTTAATTATATAAATATATCTAAGCGTATGATGACGACTGATTACCACCTATCGCGGGCGTCTAGCATCGATTGGTCGGTATATATAAACACAAATTAAATGAATGAGTAGACCTTTGGGTCATTACAACAACATCACTATTATTTGTGCTTTTGTCAAAAGAATATTCAACTTAGTTATCTATATTACTATTCCGCACAACGTTTATTGCATGTAACGGGCTGCCACGTTACTATCGAGTTTAATAAAAAGACTCATTGTGTATATTTCCGTCATGTATGTCATTATTTATAGTGAGTCAAGATGCACTACTGAGCGATCCGTCTAGCGTAGTCTCCACCTGTGCAAGGATCAATCAATATTAATAAGCTGCAGGAAAAATCAAGTAGCCATTTCCTCGTGTAACTTAGATCTTCTTCGCCCAAAAGCTTCGTGAGCCGACTTGAAATCGCTCGAAATAAAGGATCGCAGTTCGTAGACGCACTACTAACGTCTCCGAATCAGCTAAGCGGTCGTCGCGGTGTATATGCTTCCGAACCGATTTCCAGGCTAAAGCCTAATTTTTAGCAGCGATACAATCCACAACGTCGACTTGAGTGCGAACCGAGAATAGTCGGCGCCTTCCTTCTCCATCGCTGACAAATTGTGGATTAATTAAACGGGTTTTGCTACAGGCATTTGGTCTGTCGGCAATATTCGATTTTGATTCTTGCGGCTTGAGCTTGCTCCTTGCGTTGGGACAAAAAGTTCTCTTACAGAAATACGGGGTCGTTGCCACCATTTAACAATCACGTAAATCTGCGAGAGACATAATACTGTGTATAGCTTGACGTACCGACGTATTCGACAAGCTACAAACGCCTCAACCAGCGGCGCAGTGATTGTCTGGAATTGCTTCGTCTCGTTGCAAAAATTTAGCATTTATATTCCTAATTAAGAGCTTAATTTAACCATGCCGATGCTACTTATCTCATTCTCCAGGTTTGAGCGAAACATCAGACCATAAAGCTATCATAGGTGTTCTATCTTATTTAAAAATGTGTACACTTTCGGAGAAAACCGCTACAACGATAGAGACTAAAAAGACCTTGGCGCTGATGTAAAATTTAAGTATCAAGGGCTTGATGCCGTGAGGGCCGTCCCAATCGTCGTTGGAACTTGTACGATAGGAGAGATGGACAATGGCTAATTAGAGCAAACAGGAATAGCGGACTCACATTGATGTGTCAATTATAAGAGTAAGTATTATTATCCCTTAAAAGACCACGTGTGTGATACAAATGTAGACATCAAGATATGTCATGGCGGCTCCATCTAAACACTACCATATCGCCACAAAAGAGACTCGCGACACAACGAGACTTAACGACACAATGGACATGATTTGTCAAAATCTCAGTTATTAGGTTCTCAGTTCGACTGAGAAAAAAATTTGAATGAAATAACGTATCGATCAGCCTACCCGGACCTTTATGTTCGCTTCAACGACAGTCAGGTATTTAATCTCGGCACGTTTTTAAAAGCAAATGTATTATTCAAAAGGTGAATAAATAAGCTCGACGAAACAGAATAAATGAGTCAAACTTAACACCAGACAATCTTAACATAAATTGACGAAAAAAGCTTAACCTCGACAATTCTAATTCGGATATCAACCTAATCCAACGGGTCGAAACTGAATTCGATCACTTGCACATATACTTGAAATTATAAACCTAATAACGACAATACGAAATATACTTGACACGTGAGAACTGCAGTCGATCGTCAATACTATATTAGACAGGTAACACCACGAGTCAAAATTGACGACATAAATCAAACATAACGAATCGATCTCAACAAGTGTGTATAATTATTTTTCATTGCAGTTGATTATTATAATGAGTAGAGAAAGATACAATAGGAGACGCCTCAGTTCCTATTAAACGAAAGTAAGCTATAATACATACAGAATAGAAATTTTAAGATCCAAGACACGCGTACCCAGTTACAATAAGTCCCTGTGTGGGATCGGTGATTCCTGCCGTCGAACTATCGAGACAAATTCATGTAGGAATTTCACAACATAATAATAGGAGAGTAAGTAGGATCGAAGAGAGCAATATTTACTAGCAAAGACTTGTCGAGTGGCAAGCCGGTGATACAATGTGAGGCAATTTTAACTCTTTTCCAGCGGCAAGCCGGTGAACCACAGCTTGATGGCACTACGATTCCATTAGTCAATAGTATACTGCGCTTAATGACTTAGAAATTGCGTCGAGCGTTGAATTTCACCCTTTGGTTTGAAGTCACGGAAAACGAGAGGCTCATAAACCTCTGAGACCAGATACGCCTCGATAAAAATTTGCGGGGTTTCGGTAAGGCGAGAGCCACAGCTGCTTCGAAGATAAAATAAAAAGAGATATCAAAATATCAATATGAAGGTCTTTTATCCAAGGTGAGCTTGGCAATTTGTTGATCTAATGCGTTAACACGAATTCGGATAGAATCAAATAATTTTTTTATCTTTTTTCACAAGTGGTCTGATCAAGTACTATCTCATTTTACCCGTTTCATAATTATGCTGTACGAAATGAGAGTAGATGTTAAATGATATAAAAAGTGCTAACATGAGTAGTGCGGCACACTTCATTCAAAACTTTTTAGGCAACTATTTATACTATACAAGGTTTTTTGCTTTAAAAATAAGCTCAACCATACGTGCATACGAAGAGAATTATATGACCAAGTAGTCGCTTCAAGTAAAGGTTAAGTAAAACTACATTAAACACAATTATTGTTTTGAAAAAAGGATCGTTGCTAATATTAAGTTTAGAAAACTACATTTGCCTAATGTTAAAACTCGCTCACAACGCATTGCGCAAAATCAGCAGAGATCGGTAATTTACGTGGTATTTACTATATTTATTCAGAACGATCAGTAATACAGGTATGTTTATACCCGTAGATGGTAATTTTTTGTCTCTTTACTTAAACGGGTGATAATTTAATAGTATTACCGATATATAAAATGATCGCATTGACAGGTTTCATGTCAGAAACACAATACAACTCATTGTATTACATGTTAGCTTATTAGAATGCGTCAAAGTTCGTTCTTGAATAAAAATATTTTATGATCATGCAGTTGTGATCGGCTGTATATTATCATAGCGACGCTACGGCCAAGGTATGAAATTATCAGAAGGCGTTCGCAGACTGATAAGTTTAAGGTACAATGTTTTACAAATTAGGGAAACCATTTCTACCACGTGTATTTGTATGACGATTGTGGTGGTCGGGCTTCTTAGCCAAGTGGTAGTTTACAGCTTAAACATTTAGACACTTTCCGAGGGTTATATGCAAGTCCGAATTTAACTCAATACTTTATCTGCCCAAACAAATGTCGTTCGCAAAATTTCTAAAAGTGTTAACATGATCCTTAATGATAGCATTTCCTAAATAACCATTGCGACTAATTGAAAAATTTATCAGTTTTTAGGGTAACTTACATAGCAAATCAAACGTTTTTATTGTTCCAGGACATGATGATGTCGAAAAAATCACCAATCGCTACAGGACACGTTTAATAGGTGTTAAGCGGATTTATAAATTTGGCTATTGTAGTTTCACATAGAACATTTTGGCCTTAGAGATTTACTTTGGACAAATAACTGGCCATCAAATTTTGCGTTTCCCTCATTAGGGGTAGTTACTTGCTATAATAGTCTTTCGTTCCACGTATACTTGACGTGCATAATGTCAGCAAACATCCTTGTACAGTATCAGAACAAAGGCGTACCATTTTTACCGTAAATAACTGCACGATTTGTATAATTGCACTTGTTGGCTCGTTTAGCGACCACCTAAACAATTGAATAAACATATTTTGCGTCAGGCAAATATTTGCTTCCGTTATATAATTTTTTATTTAAATCGGTTATAGAGTTATATCTTACTTTGGTGACATTCTCTTGACTTTCTTGCGAAAGCTCTCGACAAAGACCTGACCCAACATACCATTACCGCTCCTTCCATTCAGATTGGGCTTGACGAAAAAAGGAATAATCTAGACTTGCTTCACTAGCAACGACCTCAGCAAGAAGAGTAGTTAAGGGATTTTTGTATTATAACAAAAACTCTGTTGATACATTATTTATCTAATAATTCCGTGGGCGGGTCGACGCACACTCATCACCAGGAAATTAAATATACACATCTTTAAGTACTGAGGAGCAGAAAAAGAATCCCTGTAAAAGTAATTTGTCGTGCAAGGGGACGCCATTCAGCCTAGTCGTCTCGTTGCCAAGAAATGCGATATGCATTCGCCCAATTTAAATTGCCTGGGTGATCCAGGAAATGGGCATTAAATACTCACGCTTGATGACTCATACTTGTATGGGATACTAGAACTTATCGTCAAACCGACTCAGTCAGACGTATTATCAGCCACGAGCCGATCTTAGGACTCATACTGAGTTTCTCAAACTCATACAGGATAAATTAGACGTGCGTGCATACGCGCAAAACATTTATGTCTCTAAAGTTGCATAACTGCCAAGCCGATTAATATAAAACACTAGATTTACTGTTTGCATCCGGGACCTTGCAAGGGACTGCGTCAAAAGTCACCTGTTCCAACTAAAATTAAAGTAGCTAAATTTAACAATTTTGCTGCAGCGAACAGGAATCATTAAGCTTTAGGCAGACTCGAACTAATTTGTTTACGTGTTATCCATCGATAATACTGAAAACAAGAGATTTATAACCGATATGTATATGTTACGTGGGCTGCGGGCGTACTTGCACTTCAGGACACAAACGATTAAGAATTGAAATAATGTCAGAATACATGTCAATGCATGGTTGACATATTGCCCAAACACAGAGCTAGGTGCACTAGTAAGTAACGTCCGTCTGTCGGCTCAGAAGGAAGGTGGAGCTCGCTCCTGATTCAGCATCGTCAAAATAATTTTCACTAATCTTGATAAAGTTTCTTATAACACACATTCACTGTGTGTTACATCCCCTGGTGATGAAGTATCCCTTGTCACCATAAGATCAAAAAGACTAGAGATATGTCACTTTTGTCCCCAGACAAACTTGGGGTATCGTAAAATTTCAAATGATGCTAGGCAATAAAGAGATTCGTACGCTCAAATACGTTGAGCGCCAAATCTCTCTGTAAACATTAAGATGCTCCTTGACATTGATGCATTCGTAATCGTGACAAAACGTGTAGTAGGAATCAATCACACGTTTGAAAAAGAACAGTAAGATGATTATACCGTCGGTTTGGACCTGATTCAATATTATGATGCTCTTCTTGGTCTAACTTGGCTCAGGTAATACGAGCCATAGATCAGATGGCATCTTCGAATCGTGAAGATTCCTGCCGCTCGTTCATCAGTTGGCCATCTGGTGCAAGTCTTAGATCATGAACAATTTTTTCGGCGAACTACGCGTTAGTTCGATTGCTCATGTGTGGTTTGGTTGTTAGTTCAATTCCACAAAACATCAGTGTCCTAGACCACTCCATTGTAAAGCAAGCTAATGGAAACTGTGTTAAAATAAAGGAAGCGCCGAAGTTTAACCAGGTAAAATAGCCGAGTGGACAGAAAATAAGATACACGTCTAGCGGACTTAACCCAGAAAGGACGATACATGTTGCCCATATTCGGCAAGATATTGAAACTAGGTCGTGTGAGTAGGTGATCCTGAGATGTATAGTTGCTGAGAAGTACATGTACCGGCATCCTGAGAAGCTAAGTCTCCAGCGGCCTAATGAATTATGTTCCCAGGAAATTATCACGACACTGAATGCCTTTGATAATGATGAAACAAGTGTAGATGCTGGTAAAAATGAATAATTAGCACCTCTAAAGTAAAATTTGGAGATATCTCGATTGCCGATGCTTGGATATCAACAGATGTTACAAGATATGCGTAGTGATAAGGTCAAGGACGTCTAATTACTCGTCGCAAAGCATTAGAAAACCACCAATAAGATCGGCATTGATTTTGGCTGATATAGAAAAAGTCTCAACGAATCATTGATGGAATAAAGTGGCCTCGATTACAAGTCTCGGATTAATTGTTACACGTCTCAATCTTGGGAGTCAGTCAGTGCAATTGCTTCATCCAAGGCTTAGATCCAGTTCAGATATCTGTTCGCTGGATCAGTGACTGGTATGCTGCCTGACTTTATGCATTATAAACTAAATGGAGCTTAAAACGGGTCTAAGGTAATATTTTAAATCTCTGTGGCTTTTCAAATATGCAAATGCTTTCGATGGCATATTTGCCGATAGTCTGACAAAGATCGATGTGAGGAAATCAAACTTTTTATACAAGCTATCCAATTTTCTGGCTGTGAAATCCATTAAGGAATGGAGCATTGTACATACATTCGGAAATTTAGATGCTGAAATTTCACCGGCCCCCGGATGCCAACACCTACGAAGGACGTTATCAATGATGGTATGTCTGGTGGTATCGCACTTTTATAGATGGATCTCATGAATAAATTGTATTATATTCCATGAGTAAATTGGTTATCCTATTTCTATCAGTGAGCACTCTTAGTGGTGTGCCATAAAAGTGGCCTGCTGTGCCACAGATGCTAAGGAATGCCCCTGCCACGTTCAACAGGTGTGTAACAAGTATATTGAGATCAGTGCGAGATTTGGTAACAAATTTAACTCGACGATGTGTTGACCGTAACAAGGACACGAATGAAAGTCAAACTTAAAACGTCAATGATTTCGCGCCTGAAAGGCTCCTACACTTATGCGTGAACATAATTTGTACATTCACTCTATAACGGTAAATTCGAAACCAATGTTTACCAATTACTGAGTGCAATGGTGGTAAACAAGGCGCACGCCTTGATCATAATATTTTGAGGCGTTCATCGACTGAAACATACCATTCTATATCGACGTACTCGTAAATCACCTTGGCTTGGCGGCGTACTGCACAAGTACTCACGCGACTACGCCGAAATGACCCTTCATCTCTCTCGTTCGTAAAAAAATAAAACTGGTCGCGACGTGCTGAGTATGGGTACTTCGTTGAATGTACCAAGACGAGGTTGTCAAAATTACCTCTGTCGGTGATCGCAGATCTTGACAGTCCTTTCTATGAGGTCTGTGACGCCAGCAATTTTGCATTCGGCCATTCGTTGATACGAGATAATACAGACGACGTGGAGCGCATCGTCTGTAATTAGTCGCGTCAGATGCAACCAGCTAAGCGCGATTATCTATTGCATCAATAGGTAGTCCTTGCCATAATGTATGCACTTCGTGGCTACGATTCGCGTCTCTCTTACTGAAAATAGGCCGTTAATCGATTGACGACACATGCGGCATGGCGCACGGCAGAATCGTTTCCACCTCTTGCAAAAGAGAGCGAGTGTGTTGCCTTTTTGGCGGAGTTAATTTATCCGTCGAATATAATCCAGAACGCCTCAATGAAGTCGCTTATCCGCCGTCGCGCCGACCGAATTAGGATCTGGGTGTGTCATCCTACACTGAGAATAAACTTACAGTTGACATGCTGATGAGCAGCTTTCCGTCATCCAATTACTCGGCGAGGTGAGAAAAGCATACGCACAAGATAAGAGACTACGCGTCTGATGGATTAGATTTCCAATTTCTCCCGCTAAGTTTTGATTACCTTTCCCGGTGGCGTTTCGTTACGTCAGAGACACGATGGATAACTCGCGATGCATTGTTGTGTCATAAAGATAATTACGACGACAATCCACGCGTCGTCGTACCCACTCAAAATGATATACGTCTCCAGATCATGTATGAGTTTCACAATATACTATTAAGTGAGCATCGTGGTCGCGAGACTTACCTCACGGCCAGTCAAGACCTTAATTGGTACGGCCAGTCCGCAAGTGCATTATTTCTGGTGCGTTTCGTCAACGGGTAGAGGCTAGTCCTTCACACCGACTTTTATTAAGGCCTAAACCGGGTCTAGCAGAGTGGTGAGATCCATTCGAAAAGGCTTCGGCTTTTTTATTATTCACTGTCGAGAGCAAAGGTACGTATATTCTTGTTTTTTTAATCAACTCAGCAAGATGGTTCATTTTATTGCGAAACCCAAGTTGATCCCGAAACAAAAATAATACACGTGACGTTGGTTTGGTAAATTCAGCACATTCGTGTATCTTTTTGCTGCACTCATGTTAATTACACAGCCGACGGCTGCGATCTTGATTTCATAGACACGATCTGAAAAAACACCATAGCTTTTCCGTGAGCTAGTAATAAGCAGATATCCTTAATTAACAGCAAAATCTGGAAATCTGTTTATTGTGCTTGTAAAACATGGTCATAGATGTCTACATCTAATTTACCTGTCACGTATGTCTGTACAGAACGTGCGAAGCGTGTCTTTGAAGAAGACTTGAAAAATACGTCCACTAATTTTCGAGTTGAATTAATTATTTGTAGATAATCCATTTCTCCATCTATACCTCGGTCGTTGCCTCAAATAAGCATATACCATACTTTTTAAATGACTATCAACATCCACGCGTTATCACCCTACTAGAGTGTGACTATTGGCTAATGGAGAAGGGACTCGATTGAGAAACGGTTTTTTCTGATGCTAATCGCGCATCTAGGTAGTTCACGGTGCTAAACGCCGAGGTCGACGTGATCGATGTCGATGAAAAAATCAGGTTCATCAATAGAGATGATTTTACTTTAACACAGATTATGATACCAACGATGATATACTTGGCATCTCCAATGCATTTGTTAGCGAGGACTATGATGACATCGCGCAATACGAAGGTAGATCTATTTCTGTATTACGCTTAAGTCGTACTAAACTAGGCGAAATTATGTCAGTAGAAGCAAATGTAGCTTTTAAGAAGAATTGTGCCATATAGAAAGCGCATGCATCCTACGTTTTCGTTGGAAATCTCCTCTCGTAATGTCCAAAAGGTACCTTTTTCGACGAAGACGATTTACTCGAATTTCAAGCTATTCATATCCATCCGATACTTGCTTATTCGCTCCAGATGTTAAGCCGGTCAAGCAGCATGACGCCCCAAGACCCAGGTAAAAATTATCGGTTCGAGCTACTGCCATATCGTCAAGAACATAGTATAGGTCTCGTTGTTATGCAAAGGTGCGAAAGATAAACCAGCACGTACTGTCACACGATTTAATGCTTGTTCGTAGCATTTTTTACGAAAGATACAGTCACACAGAGACGTCTTTCTCGCTTATTCTCCGCATCCTCGTTCTAATTTAGGATTGGACGAACTATCTCGTGGACGTCGAACTTGTCCAGCGAATCACCTTATACACTTTTATCGACTCCACCACACGTTTTATGACAGACGCGTGCAGTAATTATTGCTGTTTAGTAGAGCGTATATTTGAGCCACCGCGGCTTTAAAAAGCCAAGGACGAGATATCTCGTCCAATGGCTAAAAATTTGGCGTCTTAGGACAGCTGATAGCCTCGCTCCCGAGTGATGACATAAATCTCAGTCTTTTCCAACACGCGACGCGATGCTCCGATTGGACTGGGAATACAGAATCGAGATTTTATGCCCTGGGTATTTGTAAAGTTATTGCAGGCCTCAATTTCTTCGTATATCTCAGAGGAGATGCGGTTCCTCTAAAAGTGATGATTAGGTAAATAGATCTCCCCAAGGGTGCGGACAAAGTTGTTTAGTAACGCTGACAAGCCTTTTTCCACCAAAGATTGAGTGATTTTACATGTCTTGACACTCAATTCGGATCTTCTTGTGCACCATTGATGATTTCTTTCTCAAACGTATTGGAAGCAGCTATGCGGTTTGCAAGCCAGGCTACACGACTGACAGCATGCGAGTGGATCCTTTCCCGGCTTGCACCAACGATAAACCGTATCGGTAATAATGACCGTCGCACTATCACCACATGAAGAGGATAGTAATGTATAATCCATGGTCAGTTTTAAAGGCTTTCACACTGACTGAAAGGACATGAAGTCCTGATGACTTCATAAGAGGCACTATATCCTCTCATTTGTCATGACAAACAATTTTTTAAAAAAAACGATGTGGAGACATCCATAGCCTTTTTTCAGGTGCAAGTCGCAGCATGTGGTGGTCTCGCTCCTCCTGCGCGGTCTAAACAGACGTACTGACGCCACGGAAGCCATGGCTACCTTGATTAGCTTGCCTCCGGTGACTCTTCGTCAACTCACAGGATATACAACAATGGCCATCGCCAACGTCTAAGGAATACGAGTCGCACTCTCGCGAGAGGGATCAGATCGATCCCCTAAAAAATCGTCTAGTGTAACAGACAACTTAAACACTTTGCGACGCCAATATTTTACGAGTCGGCGATAATGACCCGACGTTGACGTCGTCTCCACATCCATTGATCCACTATCGGGCGGCGCAGGTGGTTTCTAGGCGGTTAAAGTACCCAAATAGTCCGGGCAGACAAGCTCAAACTAGGGATCGTCTTGCGACATGGGACACCCACTTTCAACAGACTCTCGGGTTTAATAGCTGCACGTTGTTCAGTAGGACTTACCCCTGAAACGATTGAAGTTGCAGGCTTTAATGTAGCACTAGGCGAGCGAATACCTGCAGCTGGGCCTTTTATTGTTTTCTGTGTAGCTACACGCATTCGCGTAGCCGCATTGGAATCTGCCTTGGCTGCAACCGCATTGAGTAACCACGCAGTAAAAGGTTACATAGAGTTGGCTTATACACCATACACACCCATATACACCATACAACAAGTGTTTTAATTCCAGCGTAATTTTGAGAGGTCTATCTTTCACCAATCAGCCGTCAATATATCACTACCAAGACTGATTTCCAAGGAGTGTGACGTGACGGAATGAGTTCTTCACGTGTCATTGGCTCGAATTGTGTCGAAACAATGCGATCTCATGTGATAATATTGACCAACATTTACTTGCCAAAGAAAATATGGAAGGAATATCACCATCAATGGTGATACTGTAGCTGCTCTACTATTGGTTGATTCAGACCGTTGTGTCGACAAAATAAACCACCAATCGCTGCTGGACGTGTTCAATGGGTTGTGAGTAAGAATCTGCATTTGCCGTTTGTAGCATAACATAGTTAAGTTAGGCCCTAGAGATTATACACTGAGACTTAACTCCGGTCAAAAAAAACTTCTACGTTTCCCTCATTTTTAAGCACTTACTCGCTCAGATAATTCTCTTTTTCTGTACGTATGGTTGCCGTGATTTTTAGGAGCACACAATCTTGTGCAGTATCGACGCAAAGGCTTACCCATTATTTGGTAACAAGTGTGCTTCATCTCAAAACCCAAATAAATAAGTCATGGAAATTGTCATTGTAAGTTGAATACGAGAGCGCGAGCTTTACCAGCATACTCGTCGATGACTGGATATTTTGCTTGCACGAAAACTGAACAAATAAAGATGATCACTAGATGTGATAATAGTTTGTAGCAAATGAAAGCATATCGCTGCTGGCCAATATTGTGTCATACAAGACGATGAAGAAGACGGCGAAGGCATAAATTATCTCTTCTTGAACATTGAAAGGCGCTATTTTACACTAGACCCTTTACTGTAGTTACTTTCCAACAATAACGGCACTTTCCTAATTATGTACCCGTCGAGAAATGGCAGTCGATATGAGGAGTGACCCCAGAAGCAAGTCGTCAGATTGATGCGGTAGTCTCATATGCAATAGATAGTTCCGAATTTAGTAGGTCGTTTGTGTTTCTGGGTAATTTTTAACATTTCTCGCATACGATAAAAGAAGAAAAAGATGCTGACGCGGTGATTTCCCTGTGACGGCAGCAGATGTATGACATGACCGAGAGTAAATACGCGCGCAAAACAACTGACCAGAATCTATGCAGACGTACATTGATGAACAGGTGACGGCCTATGTATGGAGTCTGGGTGCCATGAATTTGTACTGCTAAAATGTGCTGCTGTTGGGCATTACGATCACTATAATGGAAGGTCGGTACTGTGAGTGGGAGGTAAACCTTTAAACGAAATATCATTACATTATAAAGGCACTTTTCGCTTTCTCTACTATCCTCTAGTTGGTAATCCACACTTGTAACGGATCGCGCTTTGCCGGATGACTGATCAGACTTTTAATTATAGAATACATTGCTGCAACTACCGACGTCACGAACACGTGGCGTGAGGAAGCGCGAGTAATCAGACAAAACCCGAAAGTTTTGTCGAAGAGAAATGTATAACTGGATATTATATATTTAAGTTTTTCCAATACACAATGGTTGTCTTAATCTATTATTCTACAATCTCCAATGCCGAGTTTTAATCACCACCCATTGCGCGTTTCTAGCAGCTATTGATGGTTGTTTGGTTGATGTAGCGTCTACATCAACCGATAAGTGAAGCACCCAAGAATAATACCCTCGGCTGTAAATGTTCCATCAACATTACCTCTTCTCGAGTAATGTTGATTGCATATTATCTATAAAGATAATATCCAAAAAATGATACATTCCTTTTTAATTCTATACAACAAGCTCACCCCGTTACAGAACTGTTGTTCTCGTACACGTACATTGCAGGTTTACCAGACAACAAGATAGCTTTTGCAAACTGGACGGCGCTTGATCCGAACTTTTTTCTTTTTTTTAAGTACTCAGACCAAGCGTAAAACAAGAAACATGAGTGATACACAACGAGTCTTAATGAAAACTATTTTTAAACTTTGATACCTGTGCCCCGGTTATTTGTATATAGGAATGAAAGCCTCCATGTACGTTTCCGTTTCACCTACGGGATCCGGGATTGCTTGAGCGTTATCTCGCACATACATCAAAAGGGTCACTGTTAAACAGACAAACGTGACGCAGCGATGGCCCTTGGACCGCCAACATCTATGCAATTTATAATTGGGAGAGTATTAACGAAAAGGTTTACCAGTTTACCAATCATTTAGCCTAAACACTTGCATAATCAAGCTCCTCGATAGGTCGGAAACACGGCGCACATCACACTTCATAAATTTCCTTCTGTGTCCACACACATCAACTTTACATACAAGTCCTATCACTCCTAAAAAATGCGCCAGTTTGAGTCGTTCTAATCGTGAACCTGCTTACGTATTGTAGTACCAAGCGATTAATTTCTTTAACTACTCCATCTCGGCGCCCAAGGTTTTTTATCATCATGTCAGTTGGTTCGCGAAGCCCTTCGCAATACTCAGTCGTAAGAATCTTACGGTTGGCAAACGGCCGCATAAATTTGATTTTCACATCAACGTGTTTTGCATTGGACGAAGATTCTTCGTCAAGTTGCCCAATAGCTGATTCATTGTCAACCTTAAATGACATGTCATCGCACAATCAATCCCCATTTCCTCGAGCAATTATTTGATCCCAATCATCTCTGCTACCACGGCCAACGCTGCAGTAAACTCTGTTTCCATGTTAGAGATAGAAACCCCACCTTGCTTGTGCGTATACCATGCAACTGGCATTCCTGCAACATCAACATATCCCCTCGTGACGGGTTTACGATCGTTCTTATTTGCAGCAAAGTCTGCATTACTATACCCACCAAAGTGAGCGGTGCACTTAAATCATTTTGCTCTTTCATTCGCAGACGGATCTCTTTTGACCCTTGGATGTATCTGGCTATCGTTTTGGCGAGTTATCGACCGACTTCCGTCCAGCGATGCAAACGTCTGGTCGTACGATGAACCGCAAACGATATATATGGACGGGTGTAGTCCGATGTCCATATCAGACTTCCCGTCTGCGATCTAATTTGGCGCGTCAAGATCACTAGGAGGCAGGATATCATTTTCCGGGATCTAGTAAGTAGTATCGTCTATAGGGGGTCGCGTATCTCGAGCAACCTTCAGACCCAGGTCCTTCAACTTGTCCCAAATTTATCCGTATTGATCGATCTCTAGCCATTTCCATCATCGTAATAAGTTCCCATTTAAAAATAATTGTGGGAATTCTCCAAATTTTCACAGACAATTCCAAATCGGCAAAAAAAATGTCGATCAGCGATGATGTTCTGGCCGTTACCAGAAGGTCGCCAACGTTTACACCCACAACAGTAAGGCGCGTATCGTCCCGTTTCTAGTACGCACACATGTTTGTAAGACTCTTTTTTAAGTCAAGCAGATTTAGCTTCATGTGCAGCAATTCAGTTCAAAGTCATCCAGTTTTTTATCAATAAAGCGCATTCCTTCGATCAAGCGACAATTCATTTTTTTCTCGACTGTAATGACTACAGTTTGGCGTGATCCACGTTCATTCCTTGCGGGATCCGCAAAAAAAATGTCGAGATCAGATTCTTTTTTCGGCCTTGCCGCATAAGTTTGGGATGTCAACATGCTGTGCCGGGACTCTTCGTATTTTCGTCAAAGCCAATATGAGCTTTACGCTCGACATTTCCATCACGGATGAAAAAGTGACGTTGTTGGCGCTACTAAAACCTTGTTTGTTCCGGACGCGACCAAGCGTGCTTTGTATCGCTCCGAGTCCCTATCTGCTTGCGATTTGTCTTGTTCACACATTTGGTATGTAGACAATTGACATTTAAGGTATCACCACCATGTTTCACACGTGGTAATTCTTTAATTCGTCAATATATTCATGCATCGCGGGTTCTCCTTCAAATTTTTTAACGATTTGAATTGCTTCGCGGAATTTCGACAGATCCTTATCCGTCACGTTATTTACCACTTCAAAACCAGATTCACCGCCTGACACACTTCTGGATTGCCATCGGACCCAGCATGCATAGTTTTGCCAATATACGGTTCCTAGCCGAAACTGGGTTGTTCGAACGTCGGTAAATACCAATGGATTTTCGTCGGCCTCATTACACGCAAATTGCTATCGCATCTATACAACGAGCGATGTTGTGACCCAAGAGTAATTAATTATGCTCTTTATTCAGCGGCTCGATGTCGCGTATATGTTTCGTAATAGAGACAATGCAATCCTTAGGAAAAATCACTAAATATTCTTTGTTGTCATCACCAATCCTAGCAATAAGACCACGTTGTGCACGCTTCGCCATTGCGTTCTTTTTCGGGTCTCGGTACACCGAGTATGGAGAAAGAAATACCACACTTTTGTTTAAAGCTGATAGGACATTTGTTATTATCTCGATCGGAGATTCTTTACCATTAGGATCATTCGTCGGCGACCGACGAAACACGTACGTACCGTATTGAGCTGCATTCAATAGGACATTTAGCGCAGACCGCTGAAAAAAATATAAACCCTGTCACATTTATAATGATACGGATCGTAAGTTCCGCGTTTCCAATTTTAGCTTGGATTTTTGCCTCGCTACGCTGACGAGCGACACCAGACGTTTGACAAAATGAATAAACATTTGAGTATATACTCCCTAGGTCAATACGCAAAACGTGAACTCGACAAATTTAAAAGCTTCTCGCATTACAACCAGAATTTTTAAATTATTTAGCCGCTTACTCCGTATTGCGGGCAAGAAAAATCTTAACGTGGTTGACTTTACGATCCACAAATTATAATATTTAATGATCCCCCCTGTCTTTTGGCGTCTTGGGATAATTTAGATCGAGCAAATGACCCCGCTAAATCGGTCGATGGGACATTTTGCCCCAGTATCTTGAGTAGGCTGTCGAGTTTTGCTCTGTTTACCATGTATACATGTCAAAAGGTTGACACGTGTGCGATCAGTAAGAATGATGACCGGCGACGAATTTCGATCCAGTCTCTTGATGGAAACTTAATGCAAATGGCACAAGCGTAGATAAAAATCACATAGCGTATCCCATTGAGGTTCGTCGTGGCTATTAGACTTTGACTCGAAGTTTTCTACAAGTGCCGCTAAACCTAAAGCACGAGGTTGATGTCGTGTTTGTACAACAGTGAACTTGACTATAAGTACACTTTGCGATCGATCCACCTGTATAATTACACATTTTCCATGACGCGTCTCTCGTACACAGTGTGTACCACGAGGACCGAGTGCATTCCGATTGGCATCCACTTTTACGTACGAAATTAAATTGAGATCAAGTTCGACCACGAACAAAAGTTTGTATAGCTGTACAGTGTTTTTTTGACACACGCTAATTCAAGCCGTGTCACATTATCCAATATTCTGATCATAAGCTCTTTTACATTATGCATAATACACGTAACGTTGGAGTCTATACCTGCGTCCAACCACGAAATATTGCTGCATAAATGACGGCTTGATCCACTATCCAATATCCAGTAGTCAATAGAAAAAACTTCCTTAGCTAGTATGGCCAGCGTAGAGTTTACGCTACCTTTTAAAATTCCAGTGCTTCTATTTGGACACATCTGTCTTATGTCTAATCTCGCCATTTTCGTGACACCTTCGAGTCTCAAGAAATCTCTGATCTCGAGCGACGTTCGCAACACCTCCCGAAATTTGTTTTTTTGGCACGGATTACTGAGATTGGACGAAATGAGGCAGCTCTTCAGCTAGCTTCAAATAATCCGTCTTTCGATTATCTACCTTCGCCATCAGCACTACCATCACGTCTCTTGATGCGTAATGTACTATCTTGTTAAGGACCAGAAAGTCGACATCTCCTTCCGACACTTCCACCATTTTAGCCAAAACCACAAGATAGCGAAAAATATTCAGTCCATTTTTTCTTTGGATCCTTCGGTTTTGTGGATAGTCTCATGTGTTGGTTGGAGTGATATGTGTATCAATTCTTCAAGCATTCTAATCGTTACGTATTGAAGGGTGGGCATTGATTACACCACGTTTCCAGTTGTTTATGAGTGTAACGCTCGGCCATGCTTGGGAGGGAATAGTGTTCAAGAAGATCAAATTATAACATC
This sequence comes from Hyaloperonospora brassicae, assembly GCA_947650285.1. Taxonomy (NCBI): domain Eukaryota; phylum Oomycota; class Peronosporomycetes; order Peronosporales; family Peronosporaceae; genus Hyaloperonospora; species Hyaloperonospora brassicae. The sequence continues at coordinate 7,196 of CANTFL010000865.1, read as the reverse complement.
TTTCGGCCATAGGAAACCACAGGCTGATTGGGTCGAATTTACCTGTCTTTCGAAACGACGTCCCCATTCCGAAAACTAGAGCCAAGTCCTTCGTACAAATCCGCTCCATCACAAACGGTTTGCAAGCTTTTATGCCTTGCTTCAGGGTACATCAGAACGTGCTTAATATGTTCTGCGGGTCTTATATCACGTCTGTGTGGTGGTGATACAATGGTGAAACAGACTAAAGATCGTCAAAGGAGGCTAATGAAAGTCTTTTCGATCGCGACCGTGGTAAACCATGATCCTGAAGTTGGTGTTCAATGAACCCTGTCGGGTCCGCAGGCCTATTCGCTTTGTTAATTTGAGGTGATTCGCTCAGCGCATCGATTTGCATTCGTGGCCCACGTCCTAGTCTAGATGTAAACAAATTGTTTCTTGGTAAAATCTGAACATCTTCCACAACCCTATTTACTCATGGCCCTACAGAAAGCTGTCCTTGAATATTGCTTTGTCATTTTTAAGCGATCCGATCGCCCCATCAACCTAGACATAAGCTGTTACATTTTACTGTCTTCGGTGCGTCGCTTCTTGACCCCCATGCCCACCGAATAATCATCTCCGTTTCCTGCAACAACGTGCGCAACCTTTCCTCGTATCCTTCTGCCCCAACAATTCGCCCGCGCCTCGTCGCAGCACTTGGCGATGCAAATTGACCTCGGGCGACAGTGTCACCATTGTACGAGCCTGTTGGGCTCATAACTTTATAAACAATAGACCTGACGCAGAGACGGCGCTCGGGCCACCGGTCAGTTTGAAAATTTAAAGGGTGGAGATTAATAAAGAAAAGGCTAAACAGTTTATTAATCATTGTAGTCGAAGCCTTTGCATGATCATGATCCTCGATAGGTCAAAAACACGGCGCACATAACACAAAGAAAATTTACTGCTGTCTGTACGGGAGAGGCTAAGTACACCGGCCATTATTGCTAAATACACCGGCGCCTATCAATTACACTTAATGTTTGTATGGCAACCGTTCTATCATATCCAGGCCATGTCAATTCGAACATTACAGGATAAGCTAAGTATAAATACACCTATAACACAACCACGTCAATTTAAAAAGAAATCCTCCGTCGTCAGATGCATGATGATGAGCCCTTCATCCACCTCCACTACTGATGCTGCCACTGCTACGGTGTTAATGCTGATACTGATTCTGTCGTCGCTGAAAATCAGGTTACGTTGCATGTCGATGCTGGCCCTAATCATGCCGCCGCTGATCTCTCATAGACCTGTGAAGAACCTCCACCGGTCGGGCCCTTTTAACAGTCAAAAGACGGCTGTAGAGACTTCGAAACAGTACGCCGTACGCGAAGGCTTTGCTTTTAGTGTATCCGCAGCCGTTCGATAGGCCCCAAGCGCAGTTTCTTTCACATGTTCGCAGGGAAGTCATTACAAGAATCCCATAGTCGGCACACCGTAATGGAAGATCGCGGGACAAAAAAGGTTGTCTGTTCATACGAGCTCGTGGTTATGTATGACCAGCACGCCCCAGAAGAAAGTGCCTCGTCAACGCTTTGTGTGGACATCTGCCACACTGCTCAATCCCGTTCTATCAGCAAGACCATGATATCAGCGCTGCCGACGGCGAGACGTGCCTCGCAAAATATTGACGATATGGATTCAAAGGTCGTCCAGATGCATCAAGATGGAGCTTCTTTACGTGTATGTGTGCGTGTTGAAGTCATGTACAGCAGGTCATTGTCTGTTTTTTGTCTGTATGTGATTTACATTGGACATTGTCAACCAGTTTAAGAAGGCGGGTGTCCTCTAAATGCAAGGGACGTCCACAATATCGTTCAGAAGGCAAACAGAAAGGCACTTATGGAATCTTACACACGAGAGCTATGCTGCAGCACATGTAGGACCAGAGATGGCCTGGCTACGATAAAGGTGCGTTTCTGACAAGCTGATTCTGTCATATTCGAATTGACGTGGGCTGGATGTGATACCACTATTGTCATATAAACATCAAGTCTAATGGATAGGCGCCGGTGTATTTAGCAATCATGCCCGGTGTATTTAGCATCTCCCGGTCTCCACACACATACACTTCGATGTCAATCACTTCCCCAATTTCGGCTCTTCGAGCAACACCGACCCGAGACGAAGACCTCCTAAGAGCCAGTCATCTGGTTCCCTTACCTTGGACGGGAAGTCCCCCTTAGTGAGGGCAAGGTTCAAAGGAGGGCGGCCTTTTCTCCGCTGCGCGTGCTTCGGGAGGCACCGCAGCGTGCGACCCGAGAGGGAAGCAATCCCCCGGTATCCCGCGGTGTGGGGCATATCGACGGAGTGTCGAACCCCTGCACCCAAGGCGCAAGCGATTTCCTGCTATTTTCCGTCCGCCTTCTTCAGTCGCCGACCCGTTCGCCCAGCGCGGATCCCGTCCCACGAAGAGAACTCGCCTAGAACGTGATTTTGATCGGGACCGTCCAGGTGCACCAGCGGCCTGTCGGGGGTGATCGGTTTAGAACCCGGCGTTTTCTGCGGTTTTTGCGCCCTGTCTGCCCCCAGGACTGGATACCCGTTTCCACGTATCCTCTGTTGAGTGTCCCCCGTGAAGCCCGACGTCTCGAGCAAGCAGAACGAGAAAGCGAGGAGAAGAACGACAGATTATGGTAGAAGATTAGGGAGAGATCCATACAGGTATCTTAGCGCAGTCATAACGACCCAAAGACAGAATGATCCTTCCCCAACTTCGATGTCAATCTCCGGCGGTGACCGCGCCCTTCAATTTGGTGTAGAAGTCCGCCATCAGCTTAAACTCGATGGTGTATACTGCATTTGTCTGCACTGTGTAATGGCGCACGGAATTGATCGACGCGATCAGCCATCGAGCTGTGCGTCCTAACACAATCGTCGACGAGTAGTATCAGCGATCACGCAGGAACTTTACTGCATTTGCGACGAAGCGTGTCCGAGACTCGCAGTGCTGTGATGTACATTGCGCATCGCAGCAAACGACCAGCGGCGATACTGTCTTAGCCATCGGGAACAGGAACTCGACCCGCGTCTCTCGTATGTGCATCTACGGCTATCAAGCTGTCAATTGAGCGCGCTTACTTTTCGGTCACGACAACGGTAGGCTGCGTCGCGTATGACTTGCTTTGCTGCCATGTGTGCGTAGAAACGTGCATGCACGTACAAAAGAGAGCCAACGTGAACGTGCGCACGTTTGTAGATATCAAACAGACGAGGAGGACGATTGCTGCTGTCGAAAGAGGACAGAGCGGCTGTCAGGTATTCAGCGGTTCTTTATTGCAGTTAAACCATGACTGGTCTCACGCTAACACTTTGTCTTCAGCTCAGCGATGCATCATCAAACTGCCGCTTTCACTTTTCCGTTCTGCGCCGCTGGGGCAGGGACGTCATCATACGCATCCCCGGCGTCGAGGTACGTTTTCGCGAGTTCAGGCGACACCTTCATGTTGAGCGCAGGCATTTTACCCACGCAGGACTTGTCCACGCGTTTGAGGTTAGCGCTACTCGAGACGTACGAGAGCAGCAACTCCATTCCGCAGTTCTTGCCACCAACTCCAAACGGGGTCGTTTCGATCGTCACCCCCGGCGCGTAGTCGAATGCAACAAGTTCCTTTCTAGAAGTGTCGAGCGTCTCAAACAAACTCTTGGCGTACTTGAAATGATTCTCTGGGTCCAGTCTGCCATGCATCATTAGCACGCTGGCATGGCTGGGAACAGCCGCTGGCTTGTCCCAGTACTGGTCGTGCGGGTATGTGATGGAGTCGGCTTCGTACTGAAAGATTCCTCCTTCTTCACACGCCGGAGACTGCTCTTTCGAGTAGCGACAAAACCAGCTAACCGCTGTGTAAGCTGCTTCGGTGGTCATGCTCAGGTTCTCGTACCGAATTAGCAGGTCGGTGGCGAGTGGCGAAGGTGTCTCCCACATTTCGGAAAACTTAACCAACATTGCGCGCACGTCCGAATTATAAGCCTCGGACCTGTACGGTACCAAATCCTGTTGGGAGATGGCTAGGCGAAAGGACAGCAAGGCTTTGCGGTCGTCGAGATTGCATCGATTGAGCCTGAACACCAACGGGGGAATCAAGAATCGCGTGCTTGGATTCAACAGAAGAAAGCCCAGTGTTTGGCGAACGTCAATGGATGGGTCGCCTTCAGTCCCCAAAACCATAACTTTAGCACAGGTCGACGTGGGATTGCTGTCGAATCTCCGAAGCACGTTATGAAGCGTAGCAGACAGACTGGTGGATTCAAAGTGAGATGCGCAGTCGACGTCATGCGCGCACAGCTTCATGAAACGCTCGCCCACGTCGCTGAAGTCGACATCATACTGTGTCACATAGGTCTTCTCGTCTGGTGCTACCGAATAGGCCATGGCGCTGTCCAAAACGTATCCGTTCACAATTGGCGGACTCAACTGCATCAGGCGCTGGACGGCCATCGTACCGTAGCTCACGCCGTACACGATTGTGTACTCGTCGTTCGTGTGCTCGGAGATGAAGGTGGAAATGTCCATTGCAGCGCTCGTTGTTGAGAACGAGGCAAGGTTTCCATACGCTTTCTGCAGCTTCTCAGCACACTCGGGAATCTCCAACCACACCATCTCAGGCTCGTTTTGGCCCGTCGTCTGCTCAACTAGCTCGCAATGGAGCCGTGTACTCCGTCCCGTGCCGCGAAGGTCCATCGTGTACACGTTGACTGCTCCTTTCAGTCTTTTGTGCAGCGTCACCATCGATTGTTCCACTACACATACCCACATGAGTCATCAATTAGTTCCTTGCTATAGCATGGCACACTCAAAACCTCCACTTGCCTGGGGTCGACTCAGTCCCAGAGATCAGCCACACATTCGCTGCGTTATCCGCCCTGCCCCCCTTGGCACGCAACCGCTTGACGAACACCTCAATGGTCGGCTTCACGTTCACCGGTACCTTACAGATACCAGAATGACACAACGGAGCCTCGTAGGTCACGCACTCGGCCTCGTATTCGTGTTCGCCGGGAATGGTGAACGCCGAGCAAGGTTTCCACCTGGGAAATGAACGGTCCGACGTGGAATTGGAAGCGGCCGCGCACCGGCCGATCAATCCAGCCGCGAGAAGGCTCAGCACGATAGGAAGATGCATCATCTCTTGCGGCGGTGTTGTCGAGGCCCACGAAGTTGGGAAATGGCTCTTGTTCTCGCACGCCAAAGCGCGTGTCGTCCATTTTCACGGCAGCAGACGAGTATGGCTGGCACCGAATTGCGACAGGTTGTTAGCAATCGTACGACACACAGAGGAACATGGCGTATGGTTCCGCATTAGCAGCTGGGGGACGATCGTCATGCGATGTGCAGGTAAAGACGGGCACGTCGTTGCTATCGCTCGGCTTACAATGGAACAAACGTTTTCTCCCTGATGCGATGCGAATACATTTGTGCAGCCAGGTGATACAAGGATCATTGTAAGGGGTATATCTTTGGAATAGAGCAAACCGGAGCTATTTACAAGGCGCGCGGCCATCAATAGAGATTCACATTCATAGTTTTGTTGTTTTTCAGGAGAGAAGACCCCCATCGACAGCAGCCATGGATCACGATAACACCTCACTCCTTTTCAGCTGCGAAATCGGAAGAAGAGAAGAGCGATTTGAAGCGGGAAGGCGTACCCAATGTTTACGCAGCTGTCCAAGCGATTGACGACGCGACCCCACTCTTGGTAAACGGTATTTTTGATGATTACAAAACGTGCCACAAGAACGTAAGACTCCCGTCACCTCACGCAACATTTGGTTGCACGCGTAGCTGCATTCGGTCGTATTGCTGCCTTCTCAAAGGGCGCCCTCAGCCGTCCCTGCGCCAAAATGGTCAGTTCTCGAGACGAAACTGGTGCGCTCTTTTTAAGAGCACAGTTCCTGATACTTCAACATAAGCGAGCCAAATTGCTTGATCGTTTGACCCTCCAAGAGCTAGGTTATGTCTCATATAGTCGCCCGTTCCCTTCATGTCCAAAAATAAGAGCTTCTGCTCACCATCTTGTGCATCTTGTGCCTTGTCAGCCGTAATCAAGACCATTGACCGGGAACTCTGCTTTTGCGGCGGCGGATTAGTGAGAACTTGTACAGAATGTACTACATTTCGTGTGGTAGTATTCTCTATAGAGTGGACTGATCCGCTTCGCAACAAAGGTACTACTTGTTGTAGTAAGCCGAAGACGGCTTGTTTTCAAGCGTTGTGTCTTCCAATCAACTGGTTGTTTGGACCACTCAAATTCTACTTAATCTTTGGGCGTGTGCGAAAGGCTGGGAAAAGGGACTACTCGTGTATCTCGTCGACGACCAGTCCTGCTATGAACAAAATGATATATATAGGACTTCTCGGTCCCTATTTTGTTCATTGATATGTAAATTCCTGTGCTGAGAACAAAACGGCTAGTACCGTTCCTATCTGTGGACGAAAATCGTAATATTACACTGGTGAGGGGACAGGTTGCTGCAGCTAATGGTTATAAAATGTGCGAGATTCCCAGTCGGCAAAGTGCGTTTGGTGCGCACTTGGAGGTTCACTATTCTGACTATTTTTATATCATATGCGACACTTATTTTTTAAGATAAGAGTAGCGAGAGACGGCGGATACATCTTGTGTACTAGATGCAAAAGGTACGAGAGGATGGAGCCAGCCTCTTTGACAATTTTTTCATGGATCACACTTCTTACCAGATTACTCGTAAGCCTTGTACCGATATGGTACAAAGGTGTGCACTACAAAACCTCACGTTCACAATACGTGCAGAGAGGGTAAAATATCTGAGCAAAAAACTAGTTCACATGAGGGGGAAAATAATTGTATTAAACAGAGTTGAGCCGTTCAAAAGCATCCATCTTCTTACTGAAACTTTGTTATGCTACAAAGTCCATTGTACAATATCGCTTACGACCCATTGCACGCATCTATCATCAATTGGTGGTTTATTCAGTTGATATCATGGTCTGAATCAGCCAAAAAGTCGAGCAGGCAAAAATACTACCCTTGAAGGTAATATTGCTTCCAAATCATACGTTGACGAGTGATTCTTGGTGATCGTTTTCGATCTTTGTCACATTGACACAAATCATTCCAATGACACGTAACAGAGCCTTTCCCGCGACATTACACTCCTGAAAAAATTAGTCACTTTGGTGATGGATTGAC
>CANTFL010000864.1:0-43581 GCA_947650285.1 Hyaloperonospora brassicae | reverse complement strand
CGATGTCGCGTATATGTTTCTTTATAGAGACAATGAAATCCTTAGGCAAAAGCGCTAAACAGTCTTTTGTGTTATCACCAATCCTAACAATAAGACCACGTTGTGCACGCTTCGCCATTGTGTTCTTTATCGGGTCTCGGTACACCGAGTATGGTGAAATGAATACCACAATTTTGGTTACAGCTGATAGGACATTTGTTATATTCTCGATCGGAGATTCTTTACCAGTAGGATCATTCGTCGGCGACCGATGAAACACGTACGTACCGTATTGAGCTGCATTCGATAAAACATTTTAGCGCAGACCGCTGAAAAAAATATGCATTCTGTCACATTTATAATTATATGGATCGTAAGTTTCAACATTCCAATTCTAGCTTGGATTTTTGCCTCGCTACGCTGACGAGCCACACCAGACGTTTGACAAAATGAATAAACATTTGAGTATTTAATACCTAGGTCAGTACGCAAAGCGTGAACTCGACAAATCTTAACGTTTTCCGCATAACAACCAGAATTTTAAAAATGATTAAGCCGCTTACTCCGTTTTGCGGGTAAGAAAACTATCAACGTGGTTGACTTTACGATCCACAAATTATATTATGTAATGATTCCCGAGCCTGTCTTTTGGCGTCTTGGGACATTTAAGATCGAGCAAATGACCCCGCTAATTCGGTCGATGGGACATTTTGTCCCAGAATCTTGAGTATGCTGTCGAGTTTTGCTCTGTTTATCATGTTCACATGTCGAAAGGTTGACACGTGTGCGATCAGTAAGAATGATGACCGACGGCGAATTTCGATCCAGTCTCTTGACGGCAACATAATGCAAATGGCTATAACGTAGATAAAAAAATTATATAGCGCACCCCGTTTAGGTTTGTCGTGGCTATTAGACTGTGACTCGAAGTTCTCTACGCATGCCGCTAAACCTAAAGCACGATTTTGATGTCGTGTTTGTACAACAGTGAGCTTAACCATAAGTACACTTTGCGACAGATCCACCTGTATATTTACACATTTTCCATGAAGCGTCTCTCGTACACACTGTGTACCACGCCGACCCAGTGCATTCCGCTTGGAATCCACTTTTCCGTAAGAAATCAAAATGAGAGCAAGCCCGACCACGAACAAAACTTCGGATAGCTTTAAAGTGTTTTTTTGCTATCCGCTGGTTCATGCAGTGTCACATTTTCCACTATGCTGATCATGAGCTCTTCTCCATTAGGCATAATACACGCAACGTTGAAGTCTTTACCTGTGTCCAACCAAGATATATTGCTGCATTAATGCGTGCTTGATCCACTATGCAATATCCAATAGTCATTAGAAAAACATTCCTGGGCTAGTATGGCCAGCGTAAAGTTTGCGTTACCTTTTAAAACTTCAGTGCTTCTATTTGGACACATCTGTCTTATGTCTAATCTCGTCACATTCGTGACATTTTCGAGTCTCACGGAATCTCTGATCTCGAGCGACATTCGCAACACCTCTCGACACTTGTTTCGTTGCCACGGATGACCGAGATTGGGCAAAATGGGCCAGCTCTTCAGCTAGCTTCAAAATAATCCTTCTTTCGACCACCTACCTTCGCCATTAGCACTACCGTCACGTCTTTTGATGCGTAATGCACTATCTTGTGAAGGACCAGAAAGTCGACATCTCCTTCCGACCCTTCCACCAATTTCGCCACAGCCACAAGATCGCGAAAAATATTCAGTCCATTTTTTCTTTGGATCCTTCGGTTTTGTGGATAGTCTCATCTGTTGGTTGGAGTGATATGTGTATCAATTCTTCAAGCATTCATATCGTTACGTATTGAAGGGTGGGCATCTGATTCCACCACGTTTCCCGTATTTAATGAGTGTAACCCTCGGCCATGCTTGGGAGGGAATAGTGTTCAAGAATATCAACTTTTAACATCTTCCGGCCATAGGAAACCACAGGCTGATTGGGTCGAATTTACCTGTCTTTCGAAACGACGTCCCCATTCCGAAAACTAGAGCCAAATCCTTCGTACAAATCCGCTCCACCACAAACGGTTTGAAAGCTTTTATGCCTTGCGTCAGGGTACATCAGAACGTGCTTAATATGTTCTGCGGGTCTTATATCACGTCTGTGTGGTGGTGATACACTGGTGAAATAGACTGGTGATCTTTCAAGGAGGCTAATGGAAGTCTTTCCAATCGCGACCGTGGTAAACGATGATCCTGAAGTCGGTGTTCGATGCACCCTGTCGGGTCCGCAGGCCTATTCGCTTTTTTCATTTGAGGTGATTCACTCAGCGCATCGATTTGCAATTGTGACCCACGTCCTAGTCTAGATGTAAACAAATTGTTTCTTGCTTAAATCTGAACATCTTCCACAACCCTATTTACTCATGGCCCTACAGAATGCTGTCCTTGAATATTGCTTTGTTTTTTAAGCGATACAACCGCTCCATCAACCTAGACATAAGCTGTTACATTTTACTGTCTTCGGTGCGTCGCTCCTTAACTCCCATGCCCACCGAATAATCATCTCCGTTTCCTGCAACAACGTCCGCAACCTTTCCTCGTATTCTTCGGCCCCAACAATTCGCCCGCGCCTCGTCGCAGCACTTGGCGATGCAAATTGACCTCGGGCGACCGTGTCACCATTGTACGAGCCTGTTGGGCTCATAACTTTATGAACAAATAGACCTGACGCAGAGACGGCGCTCGGGGCACTTGTCAGTTAGAAAATTCAAAGGGTGGAGATTAATAAAGAAAAGGCTAAACAGTTTACCAATCATTGTAGTCGAAGCCTTTGCATGATCATGATCCTCGATAGGTCAAAAACCACGGCGCACATAACACAAAGAAAATTTACTGCTGTCTGTACGGGAGAGGCTAAGTACACCGGCCATTATTGCTAAATACACCGGCGCCTATCAATTACACTTAATGTCTATATGGCAACCGTTGTATCACATCCAGGCCATGTCAATTCGAACAGTACAGGATAAGCTAAGTATAAATACACCTATAACATAACCACGTCAATTTAAAAAGAAATCCTCCGTCGTCAGATGCATGATGATGAGCCCTTCATCCACCTCCACTACTGATGCTGCCACTGCTACGGTGTTAATGCTGATACTGATTCTGTCGTCGCTGAAAATCAGGTCACGTTGCATGTCGATGCTGGCCCTAATCATGCCGCCGCTGATCTCTCATGGACCTGTGAAGAAACACTACCGGTCGGGCCCTTTTAACAGTCAAAAGACGGCTGTAGAGACTTCGAAACAGTACGCCGTACGCGAAGGCTTTGCTTTTAGTGTATCCGCAGCCGTTTGATAGGTCCCAAGCGCAGTTTCTTTCACATGTTCGCATCGAAGTCATTACACGAATCCCACAGTTGGCACACCGTAATGGAAGATCGCGGGACAAAAAAGGTTGTCTGTTCATACGAGCTCGTGGTCATGTATGACTAGCACGCCCAGAAGAAAGTGCCTCGTCAGAGCTTTGTGTGGACATCTGCCACACCGCTCACTCCCGTTCTATCAGCAAGACCATGATATCAGCGCTGCCGACGGCGAGACGTGCGTCGCGAAATATTGACGATATGGATTCAAAGATCATCCAGATGCATCAAGATGGAGCTTCTTTACGTGTATGTGTGCGTGTTGAAGTCATGTACAGCAGGTCATTATCTGTCTTTTGTCTGTATGTGATTTACATTGGATATTGTCAACCAGTTTAAGAAGGCGGGTGTCCTCTAAATGCAAGGGACGTCCACAATATCGTTCAGAAGGCAAACAGAAAGGCACTTATGGAATCTTACACACGGAAGCTATGCTGCAGCACATGTAGGACCAGAGATGGCCTGGCTACGATAAAGGTGCGTTTCTGACAAGCTCATTCTGTCATATTCGTATTGACGTGGGCAGGATGTGAAACCACTATTGTCATATAAACATCAAGTCTAATGGATAGGCGCCGGTGTATTTAGCAATCATGCCCGGTGTATTTAGCATCTCCCGGTTTCCACACACACATACACTTTGATGTCAATCACTTCCCCAATTTGGGCTCTGCGAGCAACACCGACCCAAGACGAAGACCTCCTAAGAGCCAGTCATCTGGTTCCCTTACCTTGGACGGGAAGTCCCCCTTAGTGGGGGCAAGGTTCAAAGGAGGGCGGCCTTTCCTCCGCTGCGCGTGCTTCGGGAGGCACCGCAGCGTGCGACCCGAGAGGAAAGCAATTCCCCGGTATCCCGCGGTGTGGGGCATATCGACGGAGTGTCGAACCCCTGCACCCAAGGCGCAAGCGATTTCCTGCTATTTTCCGTCCGCCTTCTTCAGTCGCCGACCCGTTCGCCTAGCGCGGATCCCGTCCCACGAAGAGAACTCGCCTAGATCGTGATTTTGATCGGGACCGTCCAGGTGCACCAGCGGCCTGTCGGGGGTGATCGGTTTAGAACCCGGCGTTTTCTGCGGTTTTTGCGCCCTGTCTGCCCCCAGGACTGGATACCCGTTTCCACGTATCCTCTGTTGAGTGTCCCCCGTGAAGCCCGACGTCTCGAGCAAGCAGAATGAGAAAGCGAAGAGAAGATTGACAGATTATGGTAGAAGATTAGGGAGAGATTCATACAGGTATCTTAGCGCAGTCATAACGACCCAAAGACAGAATGATCCTTCCCCAACTTCGATGTCAATCTCCGGCGGTGACCGCGCCCTTCAATTTGGTGTAGAAGTCCGCCATAAGCTTAAACTCGATGGTGTATACTGCATTTGTCTGCACTGTGTAATGGCGCACGGAATTGATCGACGCGATCAGCCATCGAGCTGTGCGTCCTAACTCAATCGTCGACGAGTAGTATCAGCGAACACGCAGGAACTTTACTGCATTTGCGACGAAGCGTGTCCGAGACTCGCAGTGCTGTGATGTACATTGCGCATCGCAGCAAACGACCAGCGACGATACTGTCTTAGCCATTGGAAACAGGAACTTGACCCGCGTCTCTCGTATGTGCATCTACGGCTATCAAGCTGTCAATTGAGCGCACTTACTTTTCGGTCACGACAGCGGTAGGCTGCGTCGCGTATGACTTGCTTTGCTGCCATGTGTGCGTAGAAACGTGCATGCACGTACAAAAGAGAGCCAACGTGAACGTGCGCACGTTTGTAGATATCAAACAGGCGAGGAGGACGATTGCTGCTGTCGAAAGAGGACAGAGCGGCTGTCAGGTATTCAGCGGTTCTTTATTGCAGTTAAACCATGACTGGTCTCGAGCTAACAGTTTGTCTTCAGCTCAGCGATGCATCATCAAACTGCCGCTTTCACTTTTCCGTTCTGCGCCGCTGGGGCCGGGACGTCATCATACGCATCCCCGGCGTCGAGGTACGTTTTCGCGAGTTCAGGCGACACCTTCATGTTGAACGCAGGCATTTTACCCACGCAGGACTTGTCCACGCGTTTGAGGTTAGCGTTACTCGAGACGTACGAGAGCAGCAACTCCATTCCGCAGTTCTTGCCACCAACTCCAAACGGGGTCGTTTCAATCGTCACCCCCGGCGCGTAGTCGAATGCAACGAGTTCCTTTCTAGAAGTGTCGAGCGTCTCAAACAAACTCTTGGCGTGCTTAAAATGATTCTCTGGGTCCAGTCTGCCATGCATCATTAGCACGCTGGCATGGCTAGGAACAGCCGCTGGCTTGTCCCAGTACTGGTCGTGCGGGTATGTGATGGAGTCGGCTTCGTACTGAAAGATTCCTCCTTCTTCACACGCCGGAGACTGCTCTTTCGAGTAGCGACAAAACCAGCTGACCGCTGTGTAAGCTGCTTCGGTGGTCATGCTCAGGTTCTCGTACCGAATTAGCAGGTCGGTGGCGAGTGGCGAAGGTGTCTCCCACATTTCGGAAAACTTAACCAACATTGCGCGCACGTCCGAATTATAAGCCTCGGACCTGTACGGTACCAAATCCTGTTGGGAGATGGCTAGGCGAAAGGACAGCAAGGCTTTGCGGTCGTCGAGATTGCATCGATTGAGCCTGAACACCAACGGGGGAATCAAGAATCGCGTGCTTGGATTCAACAGAAGAAAGCCCAGTGTTTGGCGAACGTCAATGGATGGGTCGCCTTCAGTCCCCAATACCATTACTTTAGCACAGGTCGACGTGGGATTGCTGTCGAATCTCCGAAGCACGTTATGAAGCGTAGCAGACAGACTGGTGGATTCAAAGTGAGATGCGCAGTCGACGTCATGCGCGCACAGCTTCATGAAACGCTCGCCCACGTCGCTGAAGTCGACATCATACTGTGTCACATAGGTCTTCTCGTCCGGTGCTACCGAATAGGCCATGGCGCTGTCCAAAACGTATCCGTTCACGATTGGCGGACCCAACTGCATCAGGCGCTGGACGGCCATCGTACCGTAGCTCACGCCGTACACGATTGTGTACTCTTCGTTCGTGTGCTCGGAGATGAAGGTGGAAATGTCCATTGCAGCGCTCGTTGTTGAGAACGAAGCAAGGTTTCCATATGCTTTCTGCAGCTTCTCAGCACACTCGGGAATCTCCAACCACCCCACCTCAGGCTCGTTTTGACCCGTCGTCTGCTCACCTAGCTCGCAATGGAGCCGTGTACTCCGTCCCGTGCCGCGAAGGTCCATCGTGTACACGTTGACTGCTCCTTTCAGTCTTTTGTGCAGCGTCACCATCGATTGTTCCACTACACACACCCACATGAGTCATCAATTAGTTCCTTGCTATAGCATGGCACACTCAAAACCTCCACTTGCCTGTGGTCGACTCAGTCCCAGAGATCAGCCACACATTCGCTGCGTTATCCGCCCTGCCCACCTTGGCACGCAACAGCTTGACGAACACCTCAATGGTCGGCTTCACGTTCACCGGTACCTTACAGATACCAGAATGACACAACGGAGCCTCGTAGGTCACGCACTCGGCCTCGTATTCGTGTTCGCCGGGAATGGTGAACGCCGAGCAAGGTTTCCACCCGGGAAATGAACGGTCCGAAGTGGAATTGGAAGCGGCCGCGCACCGGCCGATCAATCCAGCCGCGAGAAGGCTCAGCACGAGAGGAAGATGCATCGTCTCTTGCGGCGGTGTTGTCGAGGCCCACGAAGTTGGGAAATGGCTCTTGTTCTCGCACGCCAAAGCGCGTGTCGTCCATTTTCACGGCAGCAGACGAGTATGGCTGGCACCGAATTGCGACAGGTTGTTAGCAATCGTACGACACACAGAGGGACATGGCGTATGCTTCCGCATTAGCAGCTGGGGGACGATCGTCATGCGATGTGCATGTAAAGACGGGCACGTCGTTGCTACCACTCGGCTTACAATGGAACAAGCGTTTTCTCCCCGATGCGATGCGAATACATTTGTGCAGCCAGGTGATACAAGGATCATTGTAAGGGGTATATCTTTGGAATAGAGCAAACCGGAGCTATTTACAAGGCGCGCGGCCATCAATAGAGATTCACATTCATAGTTTTGTTGTTTTTCAGGAGAGAAGACCCCCATCGACAGCAGCCATGGATCACGATAACACCTCACTCCTTTTCAGCTGCGAAATCGGAAGAAGAGAAGAGCGATTTGAAGCGGGAAGGCGTACCCAATGTTTACGCAGCTGTCCAAGCGATTGACGACGCGACCCCACTCTTGGTAAACGGTATTTTTGATGATTACAAAACGTGCCACAAGAACGTAAGACTCCCGTCACCTCACGCAACATTTGGTTGCACGCGTAGCTGCATTCGGTCGTATTGCTGCCTTCTCAAAGGGCGCCCTCAGCCGTCCCTGCGCCAAAATGGTCAGTTCTCGAGACGAAACTGGTGCGCTCTTTTTAAGAGCACAGTTCCTGATACTTCAACATAAGCGAGCCAAATTGCTTGATCGTTTGACCCTCCAAGAGCTAGGTTATGTCTCATATAGTCGCCCGTTCCCTTCATGTCCAAAAATAAGAGCTTCTGCTCACCATCTTGTACATATTGTGCCTTGTCAGCCGTAATCAAGACCATTGACCGGGAACTCTGCTTTTGCGGCGGCGGATTAGTGAGAACTCGTACAGAATGTACTACATTTCGTGTAGTGGTATTCTCTATAGAATGGACTGATCCGCTTCGCAACTAAGGTACTACTTGTTGTTGTAAGCCGAAGACGGCTTGTTTTCAGGCGTTGTGTCTTCCAATCAACTGGTTGTATGGACCACTCAAATTCTACTTAATCTTTGGGCGTGTGCGAAAGGCTGGGAAAAGGGACTACTCGTGTATCTCGTCGACGACCAGTCCTGCTATGAACAAAATGATATATATAGGACTTCTCGGTCCCTACTTTGTTCATTGATATGTAAATTCCTTTGCTGAGAACAAAACGGCTAGTACCGTTCCTATCTGTGGACGAAAATCGTAGTATTACACTGGTGAGGGGACAGGTTGCTGCAGCTAATGGTTATAAAATGTGCGAGATTCCCAGTTGGCAAAGTGCGTTTGGTGCGCACTTGGAGGTTCACTATTCTGACTATTTTCTATATCATATGCGACACTTATTTTTAAGGTAAGAGTAGCGAGAGACGGCGGATACATCTTGTGTACTAGATGCAAAAGGTACGAGAGGATGGAGCCAGCCTCTTTGACAATTTTTTCATGGAGCACACTTCTGACCAGATTACTCGTAAGCCTTGTACCGATACGGTACAAAGGTGTGCACTACAAAACCTCACGTTCACAATACGTGCAGAGAGGGTAAAATATCTGAGCAAAAAACTAGTTCACATGAGGGGGAAAATAATTGTATTAAACAGAGTTGAGCAGTTCAAAAACATCCATCGTCTTACTGAAACTTTGTTATGCTACAAAGCCCATTGTACAATTTCGCTCACGACCCATTGCACGCATCCATCATCAATTGGTGGTTTATTCAGTTGATATCATGGTCTGAATCAGCCAAAAAGTCGAGCGGGCAAAAATACTACCCTTGAAGGTAATATTGCTTCCAAATCATACGTTGACGAGTGATTCTTGGTGATCATCATCGATTAAGATCTTTGTCACATTGACACAAATCGTTCCAATGACACGTAACAGCGACACCCCGCGACATTACAATACTGAAAAATTAGTCACTTTGGTCATGGATTGACGGCCGATTGGTGACAGATTTACCACTGTGGATCAATCTGTGAGACCAAGCAGTTGTTGTTCTGAGACAACGCATTTCGATTGATCATCATATGGTTACTCATTGCAGTGCGCAGAAGGCTGCTGCGATCGTGGCTTCACGAATGCTTGCAGATACACAGAAGGCAAGTGAAGACCTAGCTGCAGGTGTTCGTTCGCCCACTGCTGCTACCGAAAAGCCTGCAACGTCAATCGTTGCAAATGTACGGCAAAATGAAGTACGATGGGCTCATACACCTGCAGTCTGCTGCGATTTCATGCCGGATGTCGCGAGACGATCCTGAGTTGGAAGTTGTCTTCTTAAGCAACTTGAACGCTCCATCCACCTCGAAACCCCCTGCAACGGCTGATAGTGGACTAATGGATGTGGCGACGTTATCGTCAAGTTCGGATCATGATTGCCAACTCGTGAAATATTGGTGTCGCGAACTGTTTGAATCGTCTGTCTATACAGATGACTCGTTAAGGAGATCGATTCAATAGTCTTCGTACGAGCGCGATTCGAGTTCGCGACACTTTAATTAATGCCGTCGTTATATTCTTGGTGAGTAGACGAAGAGTCACTGGAGCCAAAATAATTTAGATCACCATGGCTTCCGTGGTTTCAGAACTTCTGTTCACACACCGCAGGAGGAGCGAGAACGCAACATGCTGCGACTTGCACCTAACACCAAGCCATGAATGCCACCACGACGAATTTGGAGAAATGTATGGCATAACCAATGAGAGGATGTAATACATCTTATGTACTCGTCAGGGCTTCATGGCCTTCACGTCAGTTCGAAGGAATCTCGCGCTGATCATGCGTGTAACATGGATGTCCTCTTCATATATCGATAGTACAAGGACCATTATTACCGAGGCGTTCCATCGTTGGTGCAAGCCTAAAACTTCTTTGTTCGTAGTGTTAACACTGTCGGCCGTGTATCCTGTCTTCACAAACTTATTATGAATCGAGACGAGTTTGAGAAGAAAGCATCAACGGGTGCACAAAACAAACTGCACCGGTAGCTCAGATACGCATTCTTTTTCTACCTCTCGTGGGGAGACAATTGTACCGTTGTCTTGACAACTGCGTCGCTTCCTTGGGGAGGTCTACCTCCCCGATATCCCTACCGGAGGGAGTGCATCTTCAACGAGACGTACGAGAATATTGAGTTTTTCAACACCGTTTCGAGCGCTTTGGGCGTTAGTTACAAACAAATTCTCCCGGATGGTTCCCCTGATGATGATCCCGATCCAACGGGTAAATCGATTCGCGTTGTTGGGCGAGACGGAGATCGTCGGTCATCAGGTGGATTAAAGTATCTCAGGTATCCCAAGATGGCGGGTACCGACGCCACCGTACAAGATATCTCGCTCGTCGTCCCTCGTCGTCGCGAAGTTCTAAAACACTTTACTATATAATGATGACCGCCGCGCGAGCCTAACAAGGGGGTGGCGGAGCCAAAAAATGTCCGAGACATTCGCCAGACAATCTTGACGCCCACGATATGGTTCTCCTAAACCTTGGTTCGAATGAGGACTTGTAGCAGAAGTGGATAGGCGTCTCTCTGTGACTGACTTTGTGCGGGAGAACCGCGACGATCACGCATTTCATCGTGTGATGGTCCGAGAAGATATTTCTTTCGAATCGTTGCAGAACAAATGTGGCACTTGTTCTCTTCTTGACGAGATGGCAATAGATCGTGAGGATGTTTTCACTTGCGTCGTGAGGCCTCTTCGCTGCACCACCAGGCTCGACACCTGGAGTGCAAACGCAAGAATTGCATGGAGATTCCTGAACGTGGGGTCTATCCTCATTGTCAGAAGAGAAGCTTACTAGAGATTCGGATGACCCAGTCAGCGTAGCTCAAGAAGATCGCGATACAGTCCATTATCACCTTCATCCTGAAGTATTTGAGGATCTTTATCCGACCTAGATCCCGCGCAGTCCATAAATCCCGGGTATCGTGAACAAATCCCCCGATACAGTGCTCAAGTTGCTCCATGGTCCACGAGGCGGGTCAGCTGAATCTTCCTTTTGGAGATGGACTTGGAGCTGTTTTACAAGCATTTCTCCAAGCCAAAGGGGTTTCCAGTCTCGAAAGATCTGGGTCTGGAGCCCACACCGGCCGATACTGAACGGGTACCTCGTGTGGTCATCTTTGCGCCAATTCTGTCCCTATACGCCCAAGAGCCCTGGTCGATCCTGAATAAACCGGCCGATACATTCTCGCTCAAGCCGATGGGATGGTTTCTCCTTTTACTAGACTTGTACCAAGACTTCTCGGATCGCAACACACATGCCCTATGAGAGTCCACGCACTTGTTGCCAATTACTTCAAACCAGCGACGAGGAGATCCCGGTCTATTAAGATATTTCCGTCAGCACGTAGATCGTCAATTCAATGCCAGGCCTCGCTAAAAAAACGATCCTCCAGGTCATATCTAAGGGGACGATCCATTGGGCATTGTGACCTCGACGTCTTGCCGGATCATTTATTTATAAACCTTGCGAGGGCGGGACATAGACGCACTTGGTACCCCACGCTTGGTTACAAGCGTCTGAACACCCACAATCTGGCCTCAGCGTTGTCTATAATGAGCTCAAACGATCCTTAGTGCAACCAATATCGTTTATTGTTGGCCCAGCGTCCTGGACATTTGATCTCGCGTATTACTGGTACATTCTTTCAGCCGTGATCATTGGAGGTCTTCATTAAAATTGTCAATACAATATCCCCCTGTTATATTCTGTAGCCATGTCTCCAAATTGTCTTCTTTTGAAAGGCGTTTTGGTCACGATCCAGAGCATAAAATGCCTTGATCATCTTAATCATTGAGCATAGCTCCCTTCCAACTATTCTGTGCAGCCGGCCTGCACATCTTCACCTCCCCTCAAACAGCATTAAAATTATTGATCCTGCGATCCTTCGTCATAGGATTGCATCACCTCGAACCGAATGCTACTGTCATAAATGCGGTCAAAGTATAAAATAAGAGCTTCGCGATCAAGATTCGTTTCATACACCCTATCTTGATCATTTCAACCCTTTCCAGTAAAATAAGAATTGTCGATGTAATTGTTCGAAACGTGTCTTGCAACCGGATCTCACATCGGCAATCCTCATCACTTCGAATTCATTTCCTTTAGATTTTAGTCTACCAGCTGTATTCTGGTAAGATCGACTTTTTAGAATTGACCCGATCCGCTTCCGTTACCCTCAATGTGCTGGCCGGGAGATCGAGGAAAGTCCTCACGCTTCCAAACTTCGATACATACACCACTGAGAACATAATGTATGGTGTGCTGGCGATCTCCAGTCGTACCGTGTACTCCCCACACAATTTAGTAACTCAAATAGAAACACTCCACATATGCTGCAGCGCTCAAGCGTATCCCTCATTTACCCGATCTAGATATAACCACACTTGGCTACAACCTCTATGCTAGTAGAATCAAGGTATGTGTTGTGTCGGTCGCCCGATCCTGTATCGCGGGCTTGAGACGGTCGTTTACCTCGGCTATGGCGCGTTGATACTGCCGCTGTATGTTATACGCCATTTACGCGGATATGATCGCACAACTTATTGCTTCAATGAGTCAAAGCCGCTTCTAGGGTAGATTGAGGATCCCATCCGCGTATCAAATAGAATGGCGTGTCCCCATGTACTCGGGGTTAAGCGGTACTTACCGCAAAAGTAAGCCTTTCCGCGTACATGTCCTAATCCGTTTCATCCACATCCATGACGTACATGTTCAGCTCTCTCGTCAAATTTTGCATCATCCTTTCGGCCCAAACATTATCCTGTGGTCGCCATGCCATCGTATCTCCCTGTTTCTGTCCTGCAATGTCTGCTAAAAGCTCGAAAAAATTGGACATGAATCCTGGTTCTCTATCATGACGGATCACTTCACTTGCAACGAATCTCCTGAACACACACTCTTCATATCTTTCCGCGATAGTTTAAGTTGATCAGGATCCGCTTGCCGTGGCAATGAAGTACTCAAAAAATTGATCTACCCGCAGTAAAAGCTCCGTATTACCCTAAACGATTGGGACAGAGATAGAATGTAATCCATAGCAAAAATATGAAAAGGGTAGGAGGCCTCGACATTTCCAGGTGATACTCCACACGCACTTCGAGATCATCCCCGCTTTGTATTCCGTAAATTCACCTATATACCTATGTATACTTTGTACGGACCTATCCGTTGAAAACAAGCCCGGATACGCTGGTATGTCCGGCCGATCCCCTGATGTCTACCATCCACACTGGTATAAAATTGGTGTAGAACATCTTAATGCAGTAACTACGTTATAAAAGACGCATCACTCCAGTATGATCATCGGTTGAGGCAAAGCGGTGGCAGGTGAACAACAATTTACTTTCGTCCACGTCATAATCAGGTGCAACTAGAACAGTTGTCCTTGCCCCCGACGCACTCAACGTGATCAGATCCACATGTTATATACCTATTCAAATAAAGGATCCAGACCTCTTCGTTCAGTGTGTGCTCAATGGGCTCTATCCGGATCCGCTAGACCACAACTTCTTGTACCAAATCCGGTTTTTGACGTCTTCACGCGGCGGATCCGGTACTCGCTGCCACCTTGGTCACTTCTTCCGTACTTCTAGGTTTTATCATATCGTCCGATCGATTCAGTGTGATCGATTTCTGCCGACCTTCTACTATCACGACGATCCTACCTTTGTCCTGCTGCATATTGTCACTCGCAAGCCGATCTGCACTTCAAATAAAGTCTCGTTTTACAGGTATAAATTTGTAAATCGGCCACGATCGCAATCTGTCTATTGCTTTGCGTCTTAACAACTGCATCCCTCGAGCTTTACAGTCATCTTCGCCTCGCAGTTGTTGGATCACGAGGATAGAGTTGCCACAAATTATGACGCGTCCCCTAGTCCGATCCACCAGCACATTAAAATTCAACAGCAACCCTCGATAATCGGCTTTATTCATCGTTATGCCCGAAGTGTACTTGGAAAACGCTAGCACGATCTCTCACTCTGGGGTTTCCACACAACAGCACTATACACCCCACGCTTCCGCTTTATCCGATCTGATTCATTAAAACTGTCCACCATCATTCCCCGTATTTCCCCTTTTTCGGAGGCGGCATACGAATGCTCTGTCTGGGTTGCTTCTTTGAGGAAATCGCAATTACCACTTCATCAACTTTATCTGGAGGGCTGATACTCATATCCAGTGTCCTCAATATTGCATCTACTCCCTTTTCGCACTGTGGGTCTCGAGTGTCTAATATGACAATAATGCTACCCATATTCCTATCTGTCTGTTGAATCCAGAAGGTTGCAACGACCGAGCCAAGGTTTGATAGCGGGTTCAATATTTGACCTCTCTTGTTACCAGCCGAGTGAAGCATATATCTAGAATTTGTTGGAAATCCAGCTCTTCTTTCTCCTCTTTACCGTAGCTGATTTCATTGGCTTTCTACGTGCAACTTGTGAATGGTTCTGTCCAGTGTACTCCATCGTAACTTTGCAACAAATAAGCATAGACTGCCCACTTGCTTGCATATACCAAGATCGCTAGAGATCGCTCTGGATCAAAGTGTTTGCGAATCGGCGTCGGGGTAATCTTTGATTTCCGCAGGGTGAACGAGATTATGACATTATCTCAACGAGTTATCCCTTCCCTTTCTGCATCACCCCCGGTTTCGTCGCGTGGTCTGCAACGAAGGCATATCCATCGGCGATACCGAGATCCCGGTATGTCTCCACATTAGATACCGGTTCGTTTCAATCATTAAGGAGGCGGATCGCACAGAATTTGGCCTATAGCAACTTATATAGCACCGAGGCGTAATTTGCAAGATTATCATTGCAGCGCTGTAGTAATTTGGGCTTCCTCAAAAAGACTGTATCGCACT
Organism: Hyaloperonospora brassicae; assembly: GCA_947650285.1. Lineage (NCBI taxonomy): Eukaryota > Oomycota > Peronosporomycetes > Peronosporales > Peronosporaceae > Hyaloperonospora > Hyaloperonospora brassicae. The sequence goes on along the minus strand of CANTFL010000864.1, from coordinate 28,523 downwards.
TAAAGTCTGCTGAAAAGGTATTCACCACAGCTCCAGATTCTTTTAGCCGATCTTACAGTCTCGCAAACGGAACTTGATGCCCTAGATAAGCTATTTTGATGTCCCCAAAAAAATTTTGTAAGACCAATCGACATGTTTTGCTTGCCACATACTTCCAACAATCTTTCCACTCTCTCGTTTAAGGAGGACCATGACTCAGTCGGGATCAGTATATCGTCAATGTAGTAGATATGTCTCAACTGTTACGGCCATGGATCTGGATCCGGTTTACCGTCTGTAAAAACATCCCTTAACTCTGGTAATCCAGTTGTGATCCCATCGGATCTAGTATTGATCCTAAGGCACCCGTATAGAGCATTATCCACAATCAAACGTCAGTAGATCTGCGGGTAATTCTTTAAGCCGAAAACATTCTCAACCATTCAAATAGATCGGACGGCCAAATAAATTCCAAGGTCAGCCTTGTCGGGTCCTCCATCTCCACGTGCTGCCGGCGGTAATGCCTTCTGTTTCCCCATAAGCAAACGATGGTTCTTCCACACGAGTTGTCGTGAATTCTCTTGATCCATGAAAGTAGCACTCCTGGATAGCAAGCTTAAATGTCACATATTATGACTTCGGCGGTCGATGGGATTACTTCGGGGAGTATTGCAATATGTTGATCACGTCTTCCGCTTCTAAATTCCCACTTTCATGATGTTAATCAGAAGCATCACCTTGTTATACCTTTAACATCTCGTGGTTAGTTTTCACCGTGTCAGCCCTTCGTTCACCATCGTGGACGGTCTATGTTAGTCGCCATCTATTATCTTGGTCCTTTCTTTGTGATGGCGACAGAAATGATATCAGTAGAAAGCCGGCACTTGGGCAACCACGATCGATTACTGTCTCGTTCCTATCGACGTTCAAAATAGCCGATTGATCGTGTACTGACTTACCAATATGCGTCACCTCGATGGCGCTGATCGTAACAAACGACAATAAGTTAAAAGCCCCTATCGTATAGAATCCGTAAATTGTCGTATTTGCAGCATCTTCGTACCGTTTGTGTAACGCTCCAGCTCGAGTCTTCATCGCGTCTGAATGATGGCCGCACGGTCTATGTCGAAGATCAGCTTCCGCGCTGACCACTTCGGCAACCATGATTGGTTCTTAATGCTGTTCAAATCGCATATCCGATTCTTCGGCCTTCTTTATCTATCTTCTTGATCTCCTCTCGATCTCTTCGTCTAGTCAAAATCTTCGTGGACTGTCCGGTAGATCGGGCGATCCACTAGATGTCCTGTGTGATCTTTGGTCATCTCAACCTTCCGATCCGTAGTCTCTTGAAACGCCAGTGTACCACTCATGGTATTGGCGTGAATTAACGGTAACAAAAGCAGGATATCGCGGTACCATGTCGTTCATCAAATATAGACCCAGCGGTGACCCAAGCCTAAGATCACGTCGTGATCTCTGATATTAGCGAGATATAAATACTACTACCTCCAGGCTCGTTATTCAGCGTCGGCACCCATTCAATGTCCCTTCGTATCCAGCGTTTGGCTAGTAAATGATACTCACAGATCATCACCTCCGTTGATCCTCCGGTAGGTATAACCACAGGCTGATCTTCAATACTGATCGCTTGTATGCTGAATCTGTGTGGATTCTTTGCCCCGCCTTTTACTAACGTCATCTGGCAGGCGCAGAGTTCCGTCTCTGAAGGATTTAAAAGAATCCCTGCCGATACCATGCAATCTATGCCCAATATTGCCATTTGACCGACTTGATCCCCGGCCCATACATCGAAATAGTACCCAAAGGATTCTTCCAGCATGATCTTGATATTAGTCCGTCCGATTGTCATATATGTGCTCTCGCCTATCCCTACACAATAGTCAGTCTGAATTTCGTCGATCATACAACCCACCTTACGAGAAAAGGTCGTATCGATGATATAAACCTCAGCGCCAGAGTCAACCAACATTGTAATCTTCTCATTGTTGATCTTGAACACAGCTTTCGTTGTTTTGATCACTGTTCAACTGTGTGGTACTCCAGTATACTCGCGTTTTGCCCGGAGCAAACATGTGCTCTATCGATATGGGGCGATCGTGCGTATTCGTCATTCGTTTCACACTTGAAACTGAACTAACAAATGCAAGAAATTTGCATGTATTATCAATCAATATAACCAGATCGTTACCTTCTGATATTCCTTCTTCTTTCCCCGTATGAATAAAGGCAAAGCCTAGAATTCTCAGCTCGTGCCTGGTTCCATCTTGGCAAACGTCCTAGGTTAGAATTCCATCCATCTTGGGCGAAAGAAATTCGGCCTGCTCGGTGTGCGCATACCGCTTGTAGATCAGGTTGTAATCTTCTTTCATATGGCATATTGCAATCTCATGTATCCCCCCCGCATACAGCGCACACGTAAAAACACAGTCCGACGAGTGCCCTTTCCGGCTGCACTTCTAAAAGTTAGTCTCTTCCAGCACACACGATCTTCATGCCTCATTGATACGTATCGAGTACACGGCTTCGATCTTTCACCACGAGATCGATCTTTACAATCTAGATATTTTGATATTTCGACATGATCTGCTCTTTGTTGGTAAACAGGTTAAAACCAGCGTGAGGTGGATATCCACAATATTGGACAACCCCAGGATCTTCATCAACTTCCCGGTAATGATATTCGTTTGAATAATATGATCAATCCTGGGATCCGGCTACACACACTCGAAGTCGATCTAAATACCCTTTCGATTAAATTGGCTCGATACAATCCGCTGCTCATACTTTATATCACCCGAATCGCTCGCACGGCTCGGGCCGATTTCATATGTGTCGGATCCGAATTGAACCCTATCCTGGTCGTACTCGATAGACGCCTTATATGCACAAATAGCTATGCGCTGGTAGTCGCACAAGGTATATTTTATGTAGTCAGCATCCATTGGTGTTAGCAAAGTCAACTGCTTGGCTCGATTGCGATCGTCTAGCGTTTCGATGAAAGGCTTCACATATTCGCATCTCATATCCGGCGTCCCTTCCCGGATCTCGATCTTCGCTCAAATCGCCGCCATATTTAGCCGATACAGATGGTTTAGTAAGTCTCATCCTATCTTTTTCTTTTCTTAATAGTATTGTAGACTTGTTTATACGCCATACCCCTCAATCAAATCTTAAAAATTTCCAACAGTGGCTCCCATTCTCGTAAAGTCAATCGGCTTAGCTGGCTGTACTAGTTTCGCGCTGGTACCGTTAGTAGACCACCGATCACGAGACATTCCATGCATACAGGTCTTGGTCGCGCAATATGGCGACTTGGCCTTGCTTATCCAATTCCTAGCTTGATCTTCGTCTCTATCTCGACCATTGAATTCTTTTAGATCGCTGATCATCGATACTATTAGCCTCTGCGTATAATCTTACCGTTTGGCATGGTCTTGGAAGCGGTCATCTGTGGTCTCCTAAAAACTTCATCTACGAGATCATAATGATCAAATTTGTAATATCGACGATGATGCGACTCCTTCACTGACTACTTTATAATTAAAAAATCGCTTTTGGGGTTGTGGCACATACCGTCGATCTACCAGCGCTATGATGGACCATCTTCCGCTGATTTTCTTCGTACGTTTTACATAACTGCTTCAAAGTACTTCTGTAGCTGGCCAGATGTAAACTTGGGCGCATCGTTCGATCTCGTTTCCAATGTGGTTATCGTGTCGCTGATCGATGCAGCGCCGGACGGTCCCAATGACATCCGTTGAATCTCTAACAAATCGTCTGATTATAAGTACGAGTTTACCGACGCGTACTGCGAAGATACAGTATAGTAAATTTTCGATATGCCTACAATCGGCTTGATCGCTTGATCCGATTAATAGTAATCGATTCACCTATCAATGACCGGATTGATTGCCATATCGCTTCGCACGCAACGACCTGTCCGCAGCAATCAATTGGTCGTAATAACATTCCAATAGTGTCTGCGCATCAACCGATCTAGCTGTAAATACCGCGTCTGATAGCATCTTCATGAGATTACGGATCGCTTCCAAATGGTTCGGGGTTGAGACATAAGTTGATTTCAGAAATTCTTGGCAAACCGATCGGCTGTGATTTCACGATTTTCAGCACTAAATCACTGGACAATAGTATCATTAACTTCTTCCAGTGGTAAATTTTCTCCAACAATTCCGCCTTCCAACCTTCTAGACAACACTTTATCGTGTCTTAACCCTCCACAAACGTGATCGGCCACTCAAATGTTGTCATAACGCGATCGATTGGACCCGATTCAGTCTCGCAACCGTTTGGATTCGATCTAGAATTGCAATCTTGTGAATTCTATCTAGCCTTGCGATGGTTTGGATCCAATCTAGCTGCTTATTCTTTCTTCATTCGCTCTGGCTTCACAATTTTCGTCTTAGTAGACATTGTTTGAGGGGTATTATGCAATTTTTCGCTCTACTTTCGCTAGAGGAATTTTGCCCAGTGTATCATGCTTTGCAGCATCATCCGCGGTGGCCCCAGAAGGGACGCCAGGACGGGGCCGAGTATTATCTTCTAGACCCAGCCATCGATTTTCCTCGTTTAATTTCTCGTTATTAAAGCTCTTCTAAGCCTTGATAATCCGGGGATCCTTTAACTTTTCGCGTCCGCGGCAACCTTACATCATCCGACGCTTTGATCCCAAGTTCTGCCTTCTTGGATTCTTCACTCAGGATGAAATATCGAGCCCCCTGAAGATCCGAGAACGTGCCCATTGTGGTGGGGATGGGTTCACAAAATTGATGATGTGATTCTGCATCTCCACTAGAACCCAGACAACCGACTATCGGTTTTTGCTTAAAATTTTCCTCACTTTGTGTATACGTCGGTAGGGCGGACTGCAATCTTTTCGGTGGAATCGTGTTGATGCCAAAATTGACCGTGTTTGGGGTATGGGGTGATCGCGTGGAAATCTTCACGCGATCACAGGTCAATTGTAGATACTAGATATGAGCCACCTTGATTTCAACGAGATCGCTTTGTCCGATACGTAGGTCTTGATCCGTTTGGCCTTCGGACCACTTGAGACGTCTCGCGATCTTTATAACACTTGCTTTCTTGCTGCACCCTATCTGAGTTGTTGTGCTGTTTGTGAGATTCCTGAACGCGCCTGACCAAGCAATCTAGATGCGACACTTGTATCGACGAACGGTGCAGCGCTTTGTTTCGTCGAAAGGCGAACGATTCATCCCGGAATACATGACGCGTGTCTTATGAAGTAAACTGAACTCTGTTTAATGTTAGCCAACCAAATTGAGAAACCTAGGACCTAGCTTTTTATGCAAAAGACACTCGCCATGCGTCATCCAACGAATCACTCTGTCTCTCGAAAATAGGATTCTTGATTTCTCCCTTACCCTAGCTCAGATCAGGATCGGATTTTGGATCGGATCCATCCTTATTCCTGATCTACACTCAGATCGGATCCTATATTGGATCGGATCTACTATTTAATCGAAGACACTCTTAGATCGGATCCGATAGTCGTGATCCACCCATCCGAGCTTTATATTTGGTATGGGACCACAGCAACCATTCTTCAATCCATTCCTCATACCATTCTTTGATTCACTTTTTCAAAGTATCTGCGAAGTAAGTTTGTAGACACCTCAATTGCCGAAGAATGAATCGAAATGGCTGTTTCGATATAAGCGTAGTGGAAGTTCAAGAAGATCGGCCTACTCGTCGCAAAGGATGAGTACATCACCGATACACCGGTGCTATATTTACTGAGAAAAACGAGTTCTCACAAGATCATCGATGGACGGAAGCGTCCTCGATGAGAAGACTAGGATTGAACATTACGCGTCTTGACCTTGGGAGTTACTTAGAGCAAAAATTCTGCGTATCTTAATTTGATTTTATATAGGGTGTGTTCCGTGAATCCTTCCCTTGCGTGTTGCCTAAGGATAAACACAACCGTCACGAGTTCCAAGTAAACACCGGTTCGAAGTACTGTATCACGAGCAGTGATCACCGCCTCGAGAACAGAGGAATGCGATTGACAAGTTCTTTGACGATCGCCTGGCAGCGGGACGTATGAGAGAATCAACTTCGCACATAGTTCTCCCACCTTCTACGTGCGAAAAGCTACAAGATTATGACGGATGGTGCATGTATTCAACAGTTTGAATGCTGAAACGGTACCGGATTTGACGCCGATACTGAGGGGGGACGTAATCATTGATGGCATATCTAAAAGTATCAGCTTTTCGTCGATGAAAATAATAGATGTATTCTATCAGATTCTTTATGCATGAATTAAATATCCCATTCACTGCCGTAAGCAAGATCATCGGCATTCTCTAAAAGCGGCTGGTTGACCACAGAGAATAAGTAATGCCCCTGCCACATTCAACAAATGCATATACCAAATTGATGAGATCGGTGCGAGATCTCACATTGTGTCACTTCGAAAAAGTGTTGAAGTTAGTCGGTCTATGGATGTATCGGACGAGTCAGCCCACCGACTCTACGTCCGGTAGATTCTTACACTTGTTCGCAGACATAATTTGTATGCCAATTTTGTGAAGTGTATATTTTGCGGCTAGAGAATACCAAATATTGGATACATCGTCGGTAAAGAAGGCGTACACCCCAATCCATAAAAGATGAAATTAACCAATCACTGTCTTGTGCCACTCGATGTCAAGGGAATGGAATGGTCCTTGGTCTAGCAACATACTTGCACAAGTACTCGCGCAACTACGGCAAGATGACCGTTCACCTCTCTCGTTTCATAAATGGAACGAGATATGGTCTTTAATTGCTGAGTGTGAGCACCCTTTATGGGTGCATCAAGAAGCGGTTGTCGCAATCTCCTGTGCTGGCTATGGAAGATCCAAAAGGACAATTCCATGTGGTCTGTGACGCCAGCAATTTTGTATTCGGCTGTGCGTTATAACATGACATAGACAGTGTGGAGAGCATTGTTTAACATCAGCCGCATCAGCTGCAACCTGCTAAGCTCAAATATCCATTTCGTGGAAAGAAGTCCTATTCATGGAGTGTGTACGTCAAGGTAACGATTATCGACAATCGTTGTGAGCATCGACCGTCCATCGTTTTGACGGTTCATGCGTCATGACGCACGGCCGTAAACAGTTTCATCCTCTTGCAACAGAATAGCGAGGTGGCTATCACTCTTCGAAAAGAATGAATTATCTTCACAAGACACCCAGTAGGCTGATATGCCTTCGTCGTGGTCTAATTTTGATAAGTTTATTCCGCCAACCCGTGTTTACAATTGATTTTTACGACCGTTAGATGAATGTTCTGTTAAGACCTCTCACTAAAATTTCAAGATTGGCAAGAAGACGCCTGGTTCCGTTTTAGTCAGGACCATCGCGTGAACTCATTTTGAAAATCTTGTAAGTTTATTGGTATTGTACTGTTTCCTATCTTTTTCGTTTACAGCACACAATCGGTCGGCGTATAATTATTTCTTTACCGCCTATATGCCTTTTGTCGTACTTCCTACCTACCATAATCGACGCCTGTATCATGTATGAAAGTCGCAAGGCCTTTATCGGCATTGGTCGTGATAAAGATAGCTAACCTTACTATAAGCTTAAATTTTAGCTAATTCTTTTAGTATCAGTGTGTGCGCAACTATTAACGCTATCATAAACTATATAAACAAGTCAAATAATCATTTCATCCTAGTAGGTCTTTTCAGCATCTTCCTATTATGGAAGCGTCGTGGCAGTACAATTTCTCGACTTCGTTTTAGGGTCCCCCGCATACAATATCAAGAATATCGGTATTGTTTCTAATAAACTCTTCATTAAGCTGGTACATTTGCTGCTCTTCATTGATCGATCACAGTACAGGTCTTTGACCGCTTCTTCATTATATAAAATGTTTCGCTACAATTAATCCTCGTGAGCTCGTATCATACATACATGTTCGATTGACGGCAATTTTTTTATGAAGACTTGTGCCGTTCTCTTTATAAACGACTATAGATGCCAACATTTTACCATCCAAATAAACATGCCTAGGGCTGAACGTGCCAACCGATTCCAAAGAAAAATTTGTGCGTTTACTCAAGTAAAGATAGAGAGAGCTCTAACCGATCTTCTAACTTGACATCAACAATTGAGTACATGCGTTGGTAACGCATACCTTGTTATAGGTGAATGGCTTACGCCATCCACTTAATTTCCGATCTACTTGAGTATAGCTTAAATTTGAAGAAGCAGGGATCTTGATTCGAGCGAATACCGTCCCTACTCTAGCTATGATAGGTTTGACGCTAATGAAGGCACAAACTATGCCGATATCGATATTAGTGACATCGAAAATGGATGATGCAAGTTGAACGATTACGCTAGGATGACATAAATGACGATGACGTTGCTGAAATGTTCTAATTTGGCAATGTTTGTTGCATCGAGATGGATCATGACAAAACTTTTTGAGGAAAGAAACAACCCTTAGCAATGCATATAAATAGCAAGGATGTCAATAAGAACCAAAGTAGAAGAATATTAGCTGAAGCGCCGAAGTAGAAATCTAATCATTACAAAATTTTATCCCTTACGCGAATTATCGACAGAAGAGCAATGCCGGCATGTATCGAATAAATAAATTTAGTTTTACATAATGTCAGAGCCAAAGTACTACTTTCTTTGACATACCTGCCTCGAAAGGTCGGGACTTAATGTCGGTAGTTGTATGAGTTCTTTCTTGAGATCGCAAACAATTACTTTGCTTACGAATATCCAAACGATTCGTGCATTAGCAATCCGAAGTATCGGGATTAATATATATAAACGCAATCTGGCGACGAGACGTCGCCGACTTATCATGCAGGAGACGACATCCCAATTATTATCTCGTTTAGCTAGCGCAAATTTTGACTGGTGGTTTGCTTAATCAGCACGATAGCGCTGCATAAATGCCGTTCGATTATGGCGACAATTGTTTATGTGGTATCTCGTCATCACACATCTGGACAAGAATGCCCTGAGAAATATTGAATGTCATTACCAGGTACAAGATTGGCTCGGAGCCAGTTGTTCGACCCCCACCACAGTTGCTAACATAATGGAATGGTGATCAACTTTATCGCATTATTGTATCGTGAGCTACCGTAGGATAATGGTGAGGTTAAAAGCAACTTTCACAAATTAGATATCATGCTTTGTATAACAGCTAAAACGCATCGAGCTTATCCGCTGGATGACTTTAATGGCCCTGTGGAGCATTACGATGCGTCTCACCCCATGCGTTAATTTGGCCACCAAAAAACGTGTCCAGTGGCATAAAGACGAGATAAGATTTCGCAATCGCCCCACGCATCTCACCCAATATGCAAATCAAACCTAGGGGTAGACGAGAATTAATACTTTTGATAGAACGTTGCGAGTTGTCAACAAAATCATATGCGAAACACCACACGTAGCGAAAATGATTCTTACGACAAGTGATATAGGATGCCGTCTGTATCCTGCACTATTCTGGCTTCCTTTCTTTACATCGCTGTGTGTCGTATCCAGTTAGATAAGTTACGATCTTTTCGCCCGATTTTCTTGACATGATAAGTTAACGCGTTCACAGTTTATAATAGAAAATTTTTGTCGTATTAATTGTAACACTACAACTTCGATGATTTAGAAACGCATCGAGGAAGTAGACGTCTTAAGCGCGAAAAAAACTCGGGCTGCGCAGCCCTTCAGCATTTAACAATTTCACTAACTGGTATTTCGTAGTTTTGCCAGACAAGCTTTTGATCATCCGCTCTAGCAATCAACACGGCTATAACTTATGAGATCGGTGTAATCTATTGCTGGCTTGCTTCTCTTGCTCGATATAGACAAAATCTAATGACCAAGATGCACATCTTAACGATGTTACGAGTTACAGTTGTCCATATGATCTTGCAATTGTGCATTAGGCGGCCTAATTTAGGGTATAGTATTCATGGCAAATTATGACCAAATACTGATTTCACTCACGAGTTGATCTAGATCCGGGGAATCTGTCGGTGGTTCAGCTTGAGTCTCTACGGGTAAAACCGTCGACGGGATGATTACTCCCTAGTAGAATCCCCCATCTGACTTGCCGATATACTTTGGAACTCCAAGTTTAATTTTAAACTAGCATGTAGTGACGCAGCACGAAATCCCACCGCAATTCGTGCTACAAGGAAAAAGTAGCAGAAGCTTGTTATAAAGTAAAGCTTAGGGATATTTGGCTTTCTATACGCGCCGCGTGGACTTGTTAGCCATTTACCGCTGAGTTAGCAATCATTTGACCCGACCCCTTAGAGTAAGTCCTATTTCGCCAAAGAGAGTTGAACGCGTAAGGAATGAGTCGAGATAGACCCTAATGTGAAAATCTGGTACGAGGTATGTGCTGTAGCAAAATACTATTGTAATTTTTCAATAATATTGTAGTTTCTAAATTTTTCAATCATTATTTGATGAATGGAGGTAGATTAACCCACCAATCGCGTTTTGACGCGCAAAATTGAGTAAGGAGTATACGTCACAGTACATGTAATTATACTTTAATGATTGAGATTGGACGGAGAGTCGAAGCAAAATAAAGGACTTGAATAGCTTCAATACAACGTTTGCTTAATATACTACAAAGCTTTTTCGTTTATTAGTTTTCGCGCCTTTATTTTGTGTACGTGAGGTTATCGGTCTATCACTACCTCTAATTTCAAATAGAAATCTGTCCGTACTTTTCATCAGTACGTAACGCCCAGTGCCGCATCCGTGTGGGCCAGTAAATATCCCTACTCACCGTGAGGTCAGTCGTATTACCATTACGAATCCCACATGCTGGTGCATAGTTACACGACACATGATCCACAGTCCCAGATCGTTAGTGGTGCGCACGATGACGCGTAAATTGTAGCTGCGACTTTAGCAGGGTACATATGTCTATATCAAGTTGTGTAACGCGGTTTCGCCGGACCGTACGCCGCTGGGCAATTATTTTGGATCTTGCCAGATGTATTCAGAGATAATCACTTATACTAACAATTGCATTATCGTATTCGTATAACTTTCCACGTCATCAATATTTTGACGACGTAAGGCTGCTAAAATCTTGAAACAGTGGGTGTATAATTACCTTAAAAGCGGTAACACCGGAATCTGAATGGAGTCGGCGGAAAAGCGTATCAGCTTACTGGGTGTCTTGTGAAGATAATTCATTCTTATCGAAGAGTGATAGCCACCTCGCTATTCGTTGCAAGAGGATGAAACTGTTTACGGCCGTGCGTCATGACGCATGAACCGTCAAAACGATGGACGGTCGATGCTCACAACGATTGTCGATAATCGTTGCCTTGACGTGCACACTCCATGAATAGGACTTCTTTCCACGAAATGGATATTTGAGCTTAGCAGGTTGCAGCTGATGCGGCTGATGTTAAACAACGCTCTCCACACTGTCTATGTCATGTTATAACGCACAGCCGAATACAAAATTACTGGCGTCACAGACCACATGGAATTGTCCTTTTGGATCTTCCATAGCCAGCACACGAGATTGCGACAACCGCTTCTTGATGCACCCATAAAGGGTGCTCACACTCTGCAATTCAAGACCAGATCTCGTTTCATTTATGAAACGAGAGAGGTGAACGGTCATCTTGCCGTAGTTGCGCGAGTACTTGTGCAAGTATGTTGCTAGACCAAGGACCATTCCATTCCCTTGACATCGAGTGGCACAAGATAGTGATTGGTTGCTTTCATCTTTTCTGGATTGGGGTGTACGCCTTCTTTACCGACGATTTATCCAAGATTTGGTGTTCTCTAGCCGCACAATATACACTTCACAAAATTGGCATACAAATTATGTCTGCGAACGAGTGTAAGAATCTACCGGACGTAGAGTCGGTGGGCTGACTTGTCCGACATCCATAGACCGACTAACTTCAACACTTTTTCGAAGTGACACAATGTGAGATCTCGCACCGATCTCAACAATTTGTTATGCATTTGTTGAATGTGGCAGGGACATTACTTATCCTCTGTGGTCAACCAGTCGCTTTTAGGGAATGCCGATGAGCTTTCTTACGGCAGTGAATGGGATATTTAATTCATGCATAAAGAATCTGATAGAATACATCTAATTTTTTCATCGACGAAAAGCTGATACTTTCAGATATGCCATCAATGATTACGTCCCCCCTCAGTATCGACGTCGGATCCGGTACCGTTTCAGCATTCAAACTGTTGAATACATGCACTATCCGTCATACTCTTGTAGCTTTTCGCACGTAGAAGGTGGGAGAACTATGTGCGAAGTTGATTCTCTCATACGTCCCGCTGCTAGGCGATCGTCAAAGAACTTTTCGATCGCATTCCCCTTTTCTCGAGGCGGTGATCACTTCTTGTGTTACAGTACTTCGAACCGGTGTTTACTTGGAACTCGTGACGGTTGTCTTTATCCTTAGGCAACACGCAAGGGAAGGATTCACGGAACACACCCTATATAAAATCAAATTAAGATACGCAGAATTTTTGCTCTAAGTAACTCCCAAGGTCAAGACGCGTAATGTTTAATCCTAGTCTTCTCATCGAGGACGCTTCCGTCCATCGATGATCTTCTGAGAACTCGTTTTTCCCAGTAAATATAGCACCGGTGTATCGGTGATGTACTCATCCTTTGCGACGAGTAGGCCGATCTTCTTGACCTTCCACTACGCTTATATCGCAACAGCTATTTCGATTCATTCTTCGACAATTGAGGTGTCTGCAAACTTACTTCGGAGATACTTTGAAAAAGTGAATCGAAGAATGGTATGAGGAATGGATTGAAGAATGGTTGCTGTGATTCCATACCAAATACGAAGCTCGGATGGGTGGATCACGACTACCGGATCCGATCTAAGAGTGTCTTCGATTAAATAGTGGATCCGATCCAATATAGGATCCGATCTGAGTGTAGATCAGGAATAAGGATGGATCCGATCCAAAATCCGATCCTGATCTGAGCTAGGGTAGGGGAGAAATCAAGAATCCTATGTTCGAGAGACAGAGTGATTCGTTGGACGACGCGTGGCGAGTGTCTTTTGCATAGAAAGCTAGGTCCTAGGTTTCTCAATTTGATTGGCTAACATTACACATAGTTCAGTTTACTTCATAAGACACGCGTCATATATTCCGGGATGAATCGTTCGCCTCCCGACAAAACAAAGAGTTTCGCCGTTCGTCGATACAAGTGTCGCATCTAGATTGTTTGGTCAGGCGCGTTCAGGACTCTCACAAACAGCACAACAACTCAGATAGGGTGCAGCAAGAAAGAAAGTGTTTTCAAGATCGCGATACGTCTCAAGTGGTCAGAAGGTCAAACGGATCAAGATCTACGTATCGGACAAAGCGATCTCGTTGAAATCAAGGTGGCTCATATCTAGTATCTACAATTGACCTGTGATCGCGCGAAGATTTCCACGCGATTACCCCATACCCCATTCACGGTCAAGTTTGGCATCAACACGATTCCACCAAAAAGATTGCAGTCCGCCCTACCGACGTATACACAAAGTGAGGAAAATTTCAAGCAAAAATCCGATAGTCGGTTATCTGGGTGCTAGTGGAGATGCAGAATCACATCATCAATTTTGTGAACCCATCTCCACCACAATGGGCGCGTTCTCGGATCTTTAGGGGGCTCGATATTTCATCCTGAGTGAAGAAGCCAAGAAGACAAACCCTGGGATCAAAGCGTCGGATGATGTAAGGTTGCCGCGGACGCAAAAAGTTAAAGGATCCCCGGATTATCCAGGCCTAGAGGAGCTTTAATAACGAGAAATTAAACGAGGAAAATCGATGGCTGGGTCTAGAAGATAATACTCGGCCCCGTCCTGGCGTCCCTTCGGGGGCCACCGCGGATGATGCTGCAAAGCATGATACACTGGGCAAAAGCCCTTTAGCGAAAGTAGAGCGAAAAATTGCATAACACCCCTCAAACAATGTCTACTAAGACGAAAATTGTGAAGTCAGATCGAATGAAGAAAGAATAAGCAGCTAGATTGGATCCAAACCATCGCAAGGCTAGATAGAATTCACAAGATTGCAATGCTAGATCGGATCCAAACGGTTGCGAGGCTGGATCGGGTCCAATCGATCGCGTTATGACAACATTTGAGTGGCCGATCACGTTTGTGGAGGATTAAGACACGATAAAGTGCTGTCTAGAAGGTTGGAAGGCGGAATTGTTGGAGAAAATTTACCACCGGAAGAAGTTAATGATAATATTGTCCATTTATCCAGTGCTGAAAATCGTGAAATCACAGCCGATCGGTTTGCCAAGAATTTCTGAAATCAACTTATGTCTCAGCCTCGAACCATTTGGAAGCGATCCGTAATCTCGTGCAGATGCTATCAGACGCGGGATTTACAGCTAGATCGGTTGATGCGCAGACACTATTGGAATGTTATTACGACCAAGTGATTGCTGCGGACAGGTCGTTGCGTGCGAAGCGATATGGCAATCAATCCGGTCATTGATAGGTGGATCGATTACTATATTAATCGGATCAAGCGATCAAGCCGGTTGCAGGCATATCGAAAATTTACTATACTGGATCGTCGCAGTACGCGTCGGTAAACTCGTACTTATAATCAGACGATTTGTTGGATATTCAGCGGATGTCATTGGGACCGTCCAGCTCTGCATCGATCAGCGACACGATAACCCCATTGGAAACGATATCGAACGATGCGCCCAAGTTTACATCTGGCCAGCTACAGAAGTACTTTGAAGCAGTCATGTAAAATGTACGAAGAAAATCATCGGAAGATGGCCCATCATTGCGCTGGTAGATCGACGGTATGTGCCACAACCCCAAAAGCGATTTTTTAATTATAAAGTAGTCAGTGAAGGAGTCGCATCATCGTCGATATTACAACTTTGATCATTATGATCTCGTAGATGAAGTTCTCAGGCAACCACAGATGACCGCTTCCAAGACCATGTCAAACGGTAAGATTATACGCAGAGGCTAAGAGTATCGGTGATCAGCGATCTAAAAGAGTTCAATGGTCAAGATAGAGACGAAGATCAAGCCAGGAGTTGGATAAGCAAGACCAAGTCCCCATATTGCGCGACCAAGACCTGTATGCATGGAATGTCTAGTGATCGGTGATCTACTAACGGTACCAGCGCTAAACTAGTACAGCCAGCTAAGACGATAGACTTTACGAGAATGGGAGCCACTGTTGGAAATTTTTAAGATTTGATTGAGGGTATGGCGTATAAACAAGACTACAATACTATTAAGAAAATAAAAAAATAGGATGAGACTTACTAAACCATCTGTATCGGCTGAATATGACGGCGATTTGAGCGAAGATCGAGATCCGGGAAGGGACGCCGTCTATGAGATGCGAATATGTAAAGCCTTTCATCGAAACGCTAGACGATCGCAATCAAGCCAAGAAGTTGACTTTGCTAACACCAATGGATGCTGACTACATAAAATATACCTTGTGCGACTACCAGCGCATAGCTATTCGTGCATATAAGGCGCCTATCGAGCACGACCAGGATAGGGTTCAATTCGGATCCGACACATATGAAATCGGCCCGAGCCGTGCGAGCTATTCGGGTGATATAAAGTATGAGCAGCGGATTGAATTGAGCCAATTGAATCGGAAGTGGATTTAGATCTACATCGAGTGTGTGTAGCCGGATCCCAGGATTGATCATATTATTCGAAAGAATATCATTACCGGGAAGTTGATGACGATCCTGGGGTTGTCCAATATTGTGGATATCCACCTCACGCTTGTTTTTAACCTGTTTACCAACAAAGAGCAGATCATGTCGAGCTATCAAAATATCCAGATTGTAAAAATCGATCTCGTGGGGAAAGACCGAAGCCGTGTACTCGATACGTATCAACGAGGCATGAAGATCGTAGGTGTTGGAAGAGACTGACTTTTAGAAGTGCAGCCGGAAAGGGCACTCGTCGGACTGTATTTTTACGTGTGCGCTGTATGCGGGGGGATACATGAGATTGCAATATGCCATATGAAAGAAGATTACAACCTGATCCACAAGCGATATGCGCACACCGAGCAGGCCGAATTTCTTTCGCCCAAGATGGATGGGATTCTAACCTGAACGTTTGGTGAAATGGAACCAGGCACGAGCTGAAAATTCTAGTCTTTGCCTTTATTCATACGGGGAAAGAAGAAGGAATATCAGAAGGTAACGATCTGGTTATATTGATTGATAATACATGAAAATTTCTTGCATTTGTTAGTTCAGTTTCAAGTGTGAAACGAATTGACGAATACGCACGATCGCCCCATATCGATAGAGCTCATGCTTGCTCCGGGCAAAACGCGAGGATACTGGAGTACCACACAGCCGAAAAGTGTTTAAAACAACGAAAGCTGTGGTCAAGATCAACAATGAGAAGGTCACAATGTTGGTTGACTCTGGCTCTGAGGTTTAGATCATCGATACGACCTTTTCTCGTAAGGTGGGTTGTACGATCGACGAAAGTCAGACTGACTATTGTGTAGGGATAGGCGAGAGCACATATATGACAATCGGAAGAACTAATATCAAGATCATGCTGGAAGAATCCTCGGGG
Source organism: Hyaloperonospora brassicae (assembly GCA_947650285.1). Classification (NCBI taxonomy): domain Eukaryota; phylum Oomycota; class Peronosporomycetes; order Peronosporales; family Peronosporaceae; genus Hyaloperonospora; species Hyaloperonospora brassicae. The sequence continues at coordinate 11,905 of CANTFL010000864.1, read as the reverse complement.
TACTATTTCAATGTATGGGCCGGGGATCAAGTCGGTCAAATGGCAATATTGGGCATAGATGTCATGGTACCGGCAGGGATTCTTTTAAATCCTTCAGAGACGGAACTCTGCGCCTGCCAGATGACGTTAGCATAAGGCGGGGCAAAGAATTCACACAGATTCACCATACAAGCGATCAGTATTGAATATCAGCCTGTGGTTATACCTACCGGAGGATCGACGGAGGTGATGATCGGTGAGTATCATAAACTAGCCAAACGTTGGATACGAAGGGACATTGAATGGGTGCCGACGCTGAATACCGAGCCTGGAGGTAGTAGTATTTATAGCTCACCAATATCAGAGATCACGACGTGACCTTAGGCTTGAATCACCGACGTGATCCCAGGCTTGTGTCACCGCTGGGTCTATATATGATGAACGACATGGTACCGCGATATCCAGGTTTTGTTACCGTTAATTCACGCCAATACCATGAGTGGTACACTTTGGCGTTTCAAGAGACTACGGATCGGAAGGTTCAGATGACCAAAGATCACACAGGATATCTAGTGGATCACCCGATCTACCGGACCCTCCACGAAGATTTTGACAAGACGAAGAGATCGAGAGGAGATCAAGGAGATCGATAACGAAGGCCGAAGAACCGGATATGCAATTTGAACAGCATTAAGAACCAATCCTGGTTGCCGAAGTGGTCAGCGCGGAAGCTGATCTTCGACATAGACCGTGCGGCCATCATTCAGACGATATGAAGACTCGAGCTGGAGCCTTAAACAAACGGTACGAAGATGCTGCAAATACGACAATTCACGGATTCTATACGATAGGGGCTTTTAACTTATTGTCGTTTATTACGATCAGCGCCATCGAGGTGACGCATATTGGTAAGTCAGTACACGATCAATCGGCTATTTTGAACGTCGATAGGAACGAGACAGTAATCGATTGTGGCGGTCCTAGTGCCGGATTTCTACTGATATCATTTCTGTCGCCATCACAAAGAAAGGACCAAGATAATAGATGGCGACTAACATAGACCGTCCACGATGGTGAACGAAGGGCTGACACGGTGAAAACTAACCACGAGGTGTTGAATGTAGAACAAGGCGATGCTTCTGATTAACATCATGAAAGTGGGCATTTATAAGCGGAAGACTTGGATCAACATATTGCAATACTCCCCGAAGTAATCCCATCGACCGCCGAAGTCATCATATATGACATTTAAGCTTGCTATACAGGAGTGCCACTTTCATAGATCAAGAGAATTCACGACAACTCATGTGGAAGAACCATCGTTTGCTTATGGGGAAACAGAAGGCATTACCTCCGGCAGCACGTGGAGATGGAGGACCCGACAAGGCTGACCTTGGAATTTATTTGGCCGTCCGATCTATTTGAATGGTTGAGAATGCTTTTCGGCTTGAAGAATTACCCGCAGATCTACTGACGTCTGATTGTGGATCATGCTCTATACGGGTGCCTTAGGATCAATACTAGATCCGATGGGACCACAACTGGATTACCAGAGTTAAGGGATGTTTTACCGACGGTAAACCGGATCCAGATCCATGGCCGTAACAGTTGAGACGTATCTCCTACATTGACGATATAATGATCCCGACTGAGTCATGGTCCTCCTTTAACGAGAGAGTGGAAAGATTGTTGGAAGTATGTGGTAAGTAAAACATGTCGATTGGTCTTACAAAAGGTTTTTGGGGACGTCAAAGTAGCTTATCTAGGGCATCAAGCTCCGTTTGCGAGACTGAAAGCTCGGCTAAAAGAATCTACAGCTGTGGTGAATACCTTTTCCGCAGACTTTAAGTGCGATGCAGTCTTTTTGAGGAAGCCCAAATTACTACAGCGCTGCAATGATAATCTTGCAAATTACGCCTCGGTGCTATATAAGTTGCGATAGGCCAAATTATGTGCGATCCGCCTCCTTAATGATTGAAACGAACCGGTATCTAATGTGGAGACAGACCGAATTCTCGGTATCGCCGATGGATATGCCTTCGTTGCAGACCACGCGACGAAACCGGGGGTGATGCAGAAAGGGAAGGCATAACTCGTTGAGATAATGTCATAATCGCGTTCATCATGCGGAAATCAAAGATCACCCCGACGTCGATCCGCAAAAACTTTGATCCAGAGCGATCTCTAGCGATCTTGGTATATGCAAGCAAGTGAGCAGTCTATGCTTCTTTGTTGCAAAGTTACGATGGAGTACACTGGACGGAACCATTCACAAGTTGCACGTAGAAGGCCAATGAAATCAGCTACTGTAAGGAGGAGAAAGAAGAACTGACTTTCCAACAAATTCTAGATATATGCTTCACTCGGCTGGTAACAAGAGAGGTCAAATATTGAACCCGCTATCAAACCTTGGCTCGGTCGTTGCAACCTTCTGCATTCAACAGGCAGATAGGAATATGGGTAGCATTATTGTCATATTATACACTAGAGACCCACAGTGCGAAAAGGGAGAAGATGCAATCTTGAGGACACTGGCTATAAGTATCAGCCCTCGAGGAAAAGTTGATGAAGTGGTAATTGCGATTGCCCCAAAGAAGCAACCCAGACAGAGCATTCGTATGCCGCCTCCGAAAAAGGGGAAAGACGGGGAATGATGGTGGTCAGTTTTAATGAATCTGCTCGGATAAAGCGAAAGCGTGGGATGTATAGTAATGTTGTGTGGGAAACCCAGAGTGAGAGATCGTGCTAGCGGTTTCCAAGTACACTTCGGGCATAACGATGAATAAAGCCGATTATCGAGGGTTGCTGTTGAATTTTAATGTGCTGGTGGATCGGAATAGGGGACGCGTCATAATTTGTGGCAACTCTATCCTCGTGATCCAACAACTGCGAGGCGAAGATGACTGTAAAGCTCGAGGGATGCAGTTGTTAAGACGCAAAGCCATAGACAGATTGCGATCGTGGCCGATTTACAAATTTATACCTGTAAAACGAGACTTTATTCGAAGTGCAGATCGGCTTGCGAGTGACAATATGCAACAGGAGAAAGGTAGGATCGTCGTGATAGTAGAAGGTCGGCAGAAATCAATCACACTGAATCGATCGGACGATTTGATAAAACCAAGAAGTACGGAAGAAGTGACCAAGGTGGCAGCGAGTACCGGATCCGCCGCGTGAAGACGTCAAAAACCGGAATTGGTACAAGAAGTTGTGGTCTAGCGGATCCGGATAGAGCCCATTGAGCACACACTGATCGAAGAGGTCTGGATCCTTTATTTGAATAGGTATATAACATGGGGATCTGATCACGTTGAGTGCATCGGGGGCAAGGACAACTGTTCTAGTTGCACCTGATTATGACGTGGACGAAAGTAAATTGTTGTTCACCTGCCACCGCTTTACCTCAACCGATGATCGTACTGGAGTGATGCGTCTTTTATAACGTAGTTACTGCATTAAGATATTATACACCAATTTTATACCAGTGTGGATGGTAGACATCAGGGGATCGGTCGGACATACCAGCGTATCCGGGCGTGTTTTCAATGGATAGGTCCGTACAAAGTATACATAGGTATATAGGTGAATTTACGGAATACAAAGCGGGGATGATCTCGAAGTGCGTGTGGAGTATCACCTGGAAATGTCGAGGCCTCCTACCCTTTTCATATTTTTGCTATGGATTACATTCTATCTCTGCCCCAATCGTTTAGGGTAATACGGAGCTTTTACTGCGGGTAGATCAATTTTATGAGTACTTCATTGCCACGGCAAGCGGATCCTGATCAACTCAAACTATCGTGGAAATATATGAAGAGTGTGTGTTCAGGAGATTCGTTGCAAGTGAAGTGATCCGTCATGATAGAGAACCAGGATTCATGTCCAATTTTTTCGAGATTTTAGCAGAATTGCAGGACAGAAACAGGGAGATAAGATGACATGGCGACCACAGGATAATGTTTGGGCCGAAAGGATGATGCAAAATTTGACGAGAGAGCTGAAAATGTATGTCATGGATGTGGATGAAACGGATTAGGACATGTACGCGGAAAGGCTTACTTTTGCGGTAAGTACCGCTTAACCCCGAGTACATGGAGACACGCCATTCTATTTGATACGCGAATGGAATCCTCAATCTACTCTGGAAGCGGCTTTGATTCATTGAAGCAATACGTTGCGCGATCATATCCGCGTAAATGGCGTATAACATATAGCGGCAGTATCAAAGCGCCAAGGCCGAGGTAAACGACCGTCTCAAGCCCTCGATACAGGATCGGGCGACCGACACAACACATACCTTGATCCTACTAGCATAGAGGTTGTAGCCAAGTGTAGTTATATCTATATCGGGTAAATGAGGGATACGCTTGAGCGCTGGAGCATATGTGGAGTGTTTCTATTTGAGTTACTAAATTGTGTGGGGAGTACACGGTACGACTGGAGATCGCCAGCACACCATACATTATATTCTCAGTGGTGTATGTATCGAAGTTTCAAAGCGTGAGGACTTTCCTCGATCTCCCGGCCAGCACATTGAGGGTAACGGAAGCGGATCGGGTCAATTTTAAAAAGTCGATCTTACCAGAAGATAGCTGGTAGACTAAAATCAAAGGAAATGAATTCGAAGTGATGAGGATTGCCGATGTGAGATCCGGTTGCAAGACACGTTTCGAACAATTACATCGACAATTCTTATTTTACTGGAAAGGGTTGAAATGATCCGGATAGGGTGTATGAAACGAATCTTGATCGCGAAGCTCTTATTTTATACTTTGACCGCATTCATGACAGTAGCATTCGGTTCGAGGTGATGCAATCCTATGACGAAGGATCGCAGGATCAACAATTTTTATGCTGTTTGAGAGGAGGTGAAGATGTGCAGGCCGGCTGCACAGAATAGTTGGAAGGGAGCTATGTTCAATAATTAAGACGATCAAGGCATTTTATGATCTGGATCGTGACCAAAACGCCTTTTAAAAGAAGACAATTTGGAGACATGGCTACAGAATATAACAGGGGGATATTGTATTGACAATTTTAATGAAGACCTCCGATGATCACGGCTGAAAGAATGTACCAGTTATACGCTAGATTAAATGTCCAGGACGCTGGGCCAACGATAAACGATATTGGTTGCACTAAGGATCGTTGGAGTTCATTATAGACAACGCTGAGGCCATATTATGGGGGTTCAAACGCTTGCAACCAAGCGTGGGGTACCAAGTGCGTCTATGTCCCGCCCTCGCAAGGTTTATAAATAAATGATCCGGCAAGACGTCGAGGTCGCAATGCCCAATGGATCATCCCCTTCAATATGACCTGGAGGCTCGTTTTTTAGCGAGGCCTGGCATTGAATTGACGATCTACGTGCTGACGGAGATATCTTGATAGACCGGTATCTCCTTGTCGCTGGTTTGAAGTAATTGGCAACAAGTGCGTGGACTCTCCTAGGGCATGTGTGTTGCGATCCGAGAAGTCTTGGTACAAGTCTAGTAAAGGGAGAAACCATCCCATCGGCTTGAGCGAGAATGTATCGGCCGGTTTATTCAGGATCGACCAGGGCTCTTGGGCGTATAGGGACAAAACTGGCGCAAAGATGACCACACGAGGTACCCATTCAGTGTCGGCCGGTGTGGGCTCCAGGCCCAGATCTTTCGAGACTGGAAACCCCTTTGGCTTGGAGAAATGCTGGTAAAACAGCTCCAAGTCCATCTCCAAAAGGCAGATTCAGCTGACCCGCCTCGTGGACCATGAAGCAACTTGAGCACTGTATCGGGGGATTTGTTCACGATACCCGGGATTTATGGACTGCGCGGGACCTAGGTCGGATAAAGATCCTCGAATACTTCAGGATAAAGGTGATCATGGACTGTAGCGCGATCTTCTTCAGCTACTCTGACTGGGTCATCCGAATCTCTAGAAGCTTCTCTTCTGACAATGAGGATAGACCCCAAGTTCAGAAATCTCCATGCGATTCTTGCGTTTGCACTCCAGGTGTCGAGCCTGGTGGTGCAGCGAAGAGACCTCACGACGCAAGTGAAAACATCCTTACGATCTATTGCCATCTCGTCAAGAAGAGAACAAGTGCCACATTTGTTCTGCAACGATTCGAAAGAAATATCTTCTCGGACCATCACACGATGAAATGCGTGATCGTCGCGGTTCTCCCGCACAAAGTCAGTCACAGAGAGACGCCTATCCACTTCTGCTACAAGTCCTCATTCGAACCAAGGTTTAGGAGAACCATATCGTGGGCGTCAAGATTGTCTGGCGAATGTCTCGGACTTTTTTTGGCTCCGCCACCCCCTTGTTAGGCTCGCGCGGCGGTCATCATTATATAGTAAAGTGTTTTAGAACTTCGCGACGACGAGGGACGACGAGCGAGATATCTTGTACGGTGGCGTCGGTACCCGCCATCTTGGGATACCTGAGATACTTTAATCCACCTGATGACCGACGATCTCCGTCTCGCCCAACAACGCGAATCGATTTACCCGTTGGATCGGGATCATCATCAGGGGAACCATCCGGGAGAATTTGTTTGTAACTAACGCCCAAAGCGCTCGAAACGGTGTTGCAAAACTCAATATTCTCGTACGTCTCGTTGAAGATGCACTCCCTCCGGTAGGGATATCGGGGAGGTAGACCTCCCCAAGGAAGCGACGCAGTTGTCAAGACAACGGTACAATTGTCTCCCCACGAGAGATAGAAAAAGAATGCATATCTGAGCTACCGGTGCAGTTTGTTTTGTGCACCCGTTGATGCTTTCTTCTCAAACTCGTCTCGATTCATAATAAGTTTGTGAAGACAGGATACACGGCCTACAGTGTTAACATTACGAACAAAGAAGTTTTAGGCTTGCACCAACGATGGAACGCCTCGGTAATATTGGTCCTTGTACTATCGATATATGAAGAGGACATCCATGTTACACGCATGATCAGCGCGAGATTCCTTCGAACTGACGTGAAGGCTATGAAGCCCTGACGAGTACATAAGATGTATTACATCCTCTCATTGGTTATGCCATACATTTCTCCAAATTCGTCGTGGTGGCATTCATGGCTTGGTGTTAGGTGCAAGTCGCAGCATGTTGCGTTCTCGCTCCTCCTGCGGTGTGTGAACAGAAGTTCTGAAACCACGGAAGCCATGGTCACCTAAATTATTCTGGCTCCAGTGACTCTTCTTCTACTCACCAAGAATATAACGACGGCATTAATTAAAGTGTCGCAAACTCGAATCGCGCTCGTACGAAGACTATTGAATCGATCTCCTTAACGAGTCATCTGTATAGACAGACGATTCAAACAGTTCGCGACACCAATATTTCACGAGTTGGCAATCATGATCCGAACTTGACGATAACGTCGCCACATCCATTAGTCCACTATCAGCCGTTGCAGGGGGTTTCGAGGTGGATGGAGCGTTCAAGTTGCTTAAGAAGACAACTTCTAACTCAGGATCGTCTCGCGGCGTCCGGCATGAAATCGCAGCAGACTGCAGGTGTATGAGCCCATCGTACTTCATTTTGCCGTACATTTGCAACGATTGACGTTGCAGGCTTTTCGGTAGCAGCAGTGGGCGAACGAACACTTGCAGCTAGGTCTTCACTTGCCTTCTGTGTATCTGCAAGCATTCGTGAAGCCACGATCGCAGCAGCCTTCTGCGCACTGCAATGAGTAACCATATGATGATCAATCGAAATGCGTTGTCTCAGAACAACAACTGCTTGGTCTCACAGATTGATCCACAGTGGTAAATCTGTCACCAATCGGCCGTCAATCCATGACCAAAGTGACTAATTTTTCAGTATTGTAATGTCGCGGGGTGTCGCTGTTACGTGTCATTGGAACGATTTGTGTCAATGTGACAAAGATCTTAATCGATGATGATCACCAAGAATCACTCGTCAACGTATGATTTGGAAGCAATATTACCTTCAAGGGTAGTATTTTTGCCCGCTCGACTTTTTGGCTGATTCAGACCATGATATCAACTGAATAAACCACCAATTGATGATGGATGCGTGCAATGGGTCGTGAGCGAAATTGTACAATGGGCTTTGTAGCATAACAAAGTTTCAGTAAGACGATGGATGTTTTTGAACTGCTCAACTCTGTTTAATACAATTATTTCCCCCCTCATGTGAACTAGTTTTTTGCTCAGATATTTTACCCTCTCTGCACGTATTGTGAACGTGAGGTTTTGTAGTGCACACCTTTGTACCGTATCGGTACAAGGCTTACGAGTAATCTGGTCAGAAGTGTGCTCCATGAAAAAATTGTCAAAGAGGCTGGCTCCATCCTCTCGTACCTTTTGCATCTAGTACACAAGATGTATCCGCCGTCTCTCGCTACTCTTACCTTAAAAATAAGTGTCGCATATGATATAGAAAATAGTCAGAATAGTGAACCTCCAAGTGCGCACCAAACGCACTTTGCCAACTGGGAATCTCGCACATTTTATAACCATTAGCTGCAGCAACCTGTCCCCTCACCAGTGTAATACTACGATTGTCGTCCACAGATAGGAACGGTACTAGCCGTTTTGTTCTCAGCAAAGGAATTTACATATTAATGAACAAAGTAGGGACCGAGAAGTCCTATATATATCATTTTGTTCATAGCAGGACTGGTCGTCGACGAGATACACGAGTAGTCCCTTTTCCCAGCCTTTCGCACACGCCCAAAGATTAAGTAGAATTTGAGTGGTCCATACAACCAGTTGATTGGAAGACACAACGCCTGAAAACAAGCCGTCTTCGGCTTACAACAACAAGTAGTACCTTAGTTGCGAAGCGGATCAGTCCATTCTATAGAGAATACCACTACACGAAATGTAGTACATTCTGTACGAGTTCTCACTAATCCGCCGCCGCAAAAGCAGAGTTCCCGGTCAATGGTCTTGATTACGGCTGACAAGGCACAATATGTACAAGATGGTGAGCAGAAGCTCTTATTTTTGGACATGAAGGGAACGGGCGACTATATGAGACATAACCTAGCTCTTGGAGGGTCAAACGATCAAGCAATTTGGCTCGCTTATGTTGAAGTATCAGGAACTGTGCTCTTAAAAAGAGCGCACCAGTTTCGTCTCGAGAACTGACCATTTTGGCGCAGGGACGGCTGAGGGCGCCCTTTGAGAAGGCAGCAATACGACCGAATGCAGCTACGCGTGCAACCAAATGTTGCGTGAGGTGACGGGAGTCTTACGTTCTTGTGGCACGTTTTGTAATCATCAAAAATACCGTTTACCAAGAGTGGGGTCGCGTCGTCAATCGCTTGGACAGCTGCGTAAACATTGGGTACGCCTTCCCGCTTCAAATCGCTCTTCTCTTCTTCCGATTTCGCAGCTGAAAAGGAGTGAGGTGTTATCGTGATCCATGGCTGCTGTCGATGGGGGTCTTCTCTCCTGAAAAACAACAAAACTATGAATGTGAATCTCTATTGATGGCCGCGCGCCTTGTAAATAGCTCCGGTTTGCTCTATTCCAAAGATATACCCCTTACAATGATCCTTGTATCACCTGGCTGCACAAATGTATTCGCATCGCATCGGGGAGAAAACGCTTGTTCCATTGTAAGCCGAGTGGTAGCAACGACGTGCCCGTCTTTACATGCACATCGCATGACGATCGTCCCCCAGCTGCTAATGCGGAAGCATACGCCATGTCCCTCTGTGTGTCGTACGATTGCTAACAACCTGTCGCAATTCGGTGCCAGCCATACTCGTCTGCTGCCGTGAAAATGGACGACACGCGCTTTGGCGTGTGAGGACAAGAGCCATTTCCCAACTTCGTGTGTCCTCGACAACACCGTCGCAAGAGACGATGCATCTTCCTCTCGCGCTGAGCCTTCTCGCGGCTGGATTGATCGGCCGGTGCGCGGCCGTTTCCAATTCCACTTCGGGCCGTTCATTTCCCGGATGGAAACCTTGCTCGGCGTTCACCATTCCCGGCGAAGACGAATACGAGGCCGAGTGCGTGACCTACGAGGCTCCGTTGTGTCACTCTGGTATCTGTAAGGTACCGGTGAACGTGAAGCCGACCATTGAGGTGTTCGTCAAGCGGTTGCGTGCCAAGGGGGACGGGGCGGATAACGCAGCGAACGTGTGGCTGATCTCTGGGACTGAGTCGACCCCAGGCAAGTGGAGGTTTTGAGTGTACCATGCTATAGCAAGGAACTAATTGATGACTCATGTGGGTGTGTGTAGTGGAACAATCGATGGTGACGCTGCACAAAAGACTGAAAGGAGCAGTCAACGTGTACACGATGGACCTTCGCGGCGCGGGACGGAGTACACGGCTCCATTGCGAGCTAGGTGAGCAGACGACGGGTCAAAACGAGCCTGAGATGGTGTGGTTGGAGATTCCCGAGTGTGCTGAGAAGCTGCAGAAAGCGTATGGAAACCTTGCCTCGTTCTCAACAACGAGCGCTGCAATGGACATTTCCACCTTCATCTCCGAGCACACGAACGACGAGTACACAATCGTGTACGGCGTGAGCTACGGTACGATGGCCGTCCAGCGCCTGATGCAGTTGAGTCCGCCAATTGTGAACGGATACGTTTTGGACAGCGCCATGGCCTATTCGGTAGCACCAGACGAGAAGACCTATGTGACACAGTATGATGTCGACTTCAGCGACGTGGGCGAGCGTTTCATGAAGCTGTGCGCGCATGACGTCGACTGCGCATCTCACTTTGAATCCACCAGTCTGTCTGCTACGCTTCATAACGTGCTTCGGAGATTCGACAGCAATCCCACGTCGACCTGTGCTAAAGTAATGGTATTGGGGACTGAAGGCGACCCATCCATTGACGTTCGCCAAACACTGGGCTTTCTTCTGTTGAATCCAAGCACGCGATTCTTGATTCCCCCGTTGGTGTTCAGGCTCAATCGATGCAATCTCGACGACCGCAAAGCCTTGCTGTCCTTTCGCCTAGCCATCTCCCAACAGGATTTGGTACCGTACAGGTCCGAGGCTTATAATTCGGACGTGCGCGCAATGTTGGTTAAGTTTTCCGAAATGTGGGAGACACCTTCGCCACTCGCCACCGACCTGCTAATTCGGTACGAGAACCTGAGCATGACCACCGAAGCAGCTTACACAGCGGTTAGCTGGTTTTGTCGCTACTCGAAAGAGCAGTCTCCGGCGTGTGAAGAAGGAGGAATCTTTCAGTACGAAGCCGACTCCATCACATACCCGCACGACCAGTACTGGGACAAGCCAGCGGCTGTTCCCAGCCATGCCAGCGTGCTAATGATGCATGGCAGACTGGACCCAGAGAATCATTTCAAGCACGCCAAGAGTTTGTTTGAGACGCTCGACACTTCTAGAAAGGAACTTGTTGCATTCGACTACGCGCCGGGGGTGACGATCGAAACGACCCCGTTTGGAGTTGGTGGCAAGAACTGCGGAATGGAGTTGCTGCTCTCGTACGTCTCGAGTAACGCTAACCTCAAACGCGTGGACAAGTCCTGCGTGGGTAAAATGCCTGCGCTCAACATGAAGGTGTCGCCTGAACTCGCGAAAACGTACCTCGACGCCGGGGATGCGTATAATGACGTCCCGGCCCCAGCGGCGCAGAACGGAAAAGTGAAAGCGGCAGTTTGATGATGCATCGCTGAGCTGAAGACAAACTGTTAGCTCGAGACCAGTCATGGTTTAACTGCAATAAAGAACCGCTGAATACCTGACAGCCGCTCTGTCCTCTTTCGACAGCAGCAATCGTCCTCCTCGTCTGTTTGATATCTACAAACGTGCGCACGTTCACGTTGGCTCTCTTTTGTACGTGCATGCACGTTTCTGCACACACATGGCAGCAAAGCAAGTCATACGCGACACAGCCTACCGCTGTCGTGACCGAAAAGTAAGTGCGCTCAATTGACAGCTTGATAGCCGTAGATGCACATACGAGAGACGCGG